>JAGFPH010005599.1:68437-89945 GCA_018207615.1 Philaenus spumarius
ACGTGTTTGGTTCAAATTTTTTCGAAATCGATCGAATAGTTTTCTCTCTAGATAATAATAATAATATTTATTAGTTATTCTCCAACTTTAATAAAACTACTAGCTGGAAGCCGATCTACGATCTGGTTATGATTCCATAAGTTTTTTTTTTTAAGTATATATCAGGTATGTAAGTGATAAACATACTCAGTGTACAGTATTAAACATCATGGAAACTGCAAAGTATGTTAGGTTTGTGTTTAAATATTGTAAATGTATTTAAACATTGTTGTTTGTTTATAGTTTAACGTACCCTAAATGAGTGTAAATACCATATAGGATTTTTTTTAGGTTAGGCCTATAACATTTCACAACTTAATTAATAAAGGGTAAGTTTTAGAAGCTGTTGTTGTTTAACGTCTGTGTTATATGATATTTTTATTAGTTGATATGATAACTATTGATACACATTAGGCCTACCACACAACTTTAAAGGAAACATCTGATTATGGTACTGGCATTGAAAACATTTATGCATCAGCTGTGCTGTGTATTTTAAATGGACAAATTATGCATCAGCTGTGCTGTGTATTTTAAATGGACAAATTTTACTTTTTAATTTGAGAAAAAGATGTAGAAAACGAGTTTTCCGGTAATTTTTAATAAGTTCAACTGAGTTTTTGGGTAACAAATAACTTATGTACCAAATTACAAAGGAATCCTTAGAGCCGTTTTCGAAATAAAATTCTGCAAAAACATACAATTATTGCTCATTTAAGAATATAAGATACAAAGCTAGAGAGAAAACTTTTCGATCGATTTCAACCAAATTTGTACCAGACATGTCCAGTACGCCTGTATAGATGCACGAAAAAAGGTTTTGAAAATTTTTGAAAAACAACCCCCTTTTTGGCCAAAAAACCCCCAAAAAATCTGTTATTATTTTTTTATAAAAAAACGGCTATAACGATTTTGATAAAATTTGGCTTATTTGTAGCCTTTAATGTGCCCTACCATATACAAAAACCCGCATCTTTCTAAAAATTCTCGTTTAGCTAATAATAATAATAATAACTGATTTTTGGGGGTTTTTTGGCCATAAAGCGGGTTGTTTTAAAAAAAATTTCAAAACCTTTTTACGTGCATCTATTAAGACCTAATTGACGTGTTTGGTTCAAATTTTTTCGAAATCGATCGAATAGTTTTCTCTAGATAATAATAATAATATTTATTAGTTAACCCTAGAACAGGCACGGTTAAAGCTAAAATTGGCCAGCCCATTTTTAGCGTTTTGCAAGCATATTTTTAAAAATTCGCCAAAAATAGTAAATGAACCCCAATCCAAAAGTGTTCAATAGCTTTTTTGTAGAAGAACCTTCAAAGAATTCAAATATGCCACTAAAAATTAGTTTATTTTGAAATTGTAAAAGTTATTAGCTCAAGAAACAAAAAATGTTCAGTAACGAAAGGAAAAAGTTCAACTTTAGGCCTACATAACAATTAGTAAACATTTTTTGTATTTTTTTCGTAAGCGTAAAAAAGTTTCGTAATTTAGTTCTAAATATAACTGTATAAAAACATTTATCAATTTCAAATTTTTTATTTTGAAAAAAACAGTTTTTATGTTTCAAGTACACTACTGGTAACAAACCTAGGCCTAGATTGTAACGTCATTTACTAATATATGCTTTGACCAAAAATGAAATATTATTATAACAAAGTGTAGAGGATAAATCAAAGAAAAGAACGGTATAATTGTCTTTCCTTAGTTCACAAAAGTGTTTGAGTTATATTTATTTGAATAACAAAATGACATCAATCTAATGTCATTTTGCCGTCGCTAAAGGTCGGGCGATAAGCGTGCATTGTATAACGTGGGAACAAGATAGAACGCATGGTCACACCAGACCGCTCTAAATATAAACTTTGCACAGCTGTCTAGACAAATAAAAAACTGGTTATTTCTAGTTTTCTTCCCACCGTTGGAAAGATCAAACTGTTATCTACAAAATGGTGTAAAGCAATCTGTCAAAACACAAGGCGTTGCCTTCACAATAATCGTTGACAAATGGCCTGTTTATTGGTTGAGAGACTGTCCAATCGCAAGGGTTTACAGTACCTCTTCAATAAAATTATTATTTTACAGTTACATCTGATTGGAAGACACCAACAGAAAGATAAAATCATGACGAATCCAATGGTGTCGTTATAATTGCCAAATAAATATTAGTGTAGGCTGTCTTTAACGCCTTAGAAGTGGGAAATAAGAGTACAATTGTATGTAGATTCGCGCACGTAAAGAGCTGTAGGCCGATGTGCATATTTTAAAACGATGATTACGTATGTAAATATACGTTTTACGAAAAAGTTGTAAATACAAAAATTAAAGTTTAATTCATTTCCTTTCCAATGGTGCCAGTTTTATTACGATTGGATAATTTTAAGTGGGTTAAATTAGCGATTATGCAAATATATGCAAATTTTTGCAAATGTGTGAAGTTGTTGCGTTCTGCGCCTGAGAGAAGTTCATGGCGTTCATGGCCTTCTGCCAGTTCCAGGGTTAATCTCCAACTTTAATAAAAAAAACTCTCCTTCCCCACCCTACAAGTCACAGTGAATCTGTTTAATAATTTAAATATATTTGTGAGAAAGTATGTGCCAGTTACTGGTACCGTTTATTTATTTAGAGGTTGGTACATTAAAGTAGACTAATGCAGGTTGCTTTTGGATTTAATAATGGATGTTATCATGTTTATGTACATACAGTATTTCCAATCAAAAGTAGTTTTAATTAATTTAATTAGCTTTAGTAATTTACTATCAATAGGATGGTTAGCCTAAGTATTAAACAATTGATATTAAAATGTTTATCTACAGAAATTAAATACAAACACAAAATATTTAAAAAAAATACCGTAGTAATTTACTATCAATGGGGATCTGGGTAGCTCTTATAAATTAAACAATTCATATTAAATTGAATACACACAGAAATTATTTACAAGCACTAAATGGATAAATAAAATAGCAATTTACAATCAATAGTAGAGGTAGCTTATGCATTAAACAATCTATATATTAATAGGCAAGCACAAAACTTGTCGTCCCTTTTTCTCAGCTTGTGTGCATCGTAGGAGAAATTCGCGCATACCGTTAGAAAGTTAGTGTCCTGTAGATGAGCAGAATCCCATTATAATTTACATCGGTCCTCAGGGATACGCCCCAGTGGCCCTCAAAGTTTCAATGTTAATCTTATGGAAGGTCAATCTTAAGGAAGAAGAAGAAAGATTTCTTTTGATTTTATCAGGGGCACAAAAAACAGCTGTTCGTATGAAAAGCTTAAAACAGCTGATTTTGATCAACAGCTGATTTGGATCAAAAACTGAATATAATTTTAGGTTAGGTAAATCAAGCAATAGCGAAGCATTGCCAGGTACACTAGTTTATATTAATTGTTACTCATCTGGCCCCACAGAACAGCAGTATTAAGTTGGTCTTTACCTTGGCAGATATACATGATCCACAATGTATGCAATATATATGTTGCAGACGCTAGAGGCCATGTGTATCTAATTTTCACACAAATAAATTTTGACAACCAAAAATAAATATTTATATATTAAGACATTGGGATACAGATGAAAGAAAAAAACTCTTTGGCCTGGAGGTAAATTTTCACTCATAAGAGTTGGCAGTTAAAGTGTTAAAATGAATATGTACAGAAATTATTTAAAAAGACAACATACCTAGTTAAATAAAATAGTAATTTACTATCAATAGGAGGGGGTAACTTATAAATTAAGCATTTAATAAATGCATATTTACAGAAATTATTTACAAACACAACATAGTTACATAAAATAGTAATTTACTATCAATATGGGTGGTAGCTTATGCATTAAAATAATTAATATTAAAATGAATATGTACAGGAATTATTTACAAACACAAATAAATTAGTAATTTACTATCAGTGGGGAGGGGAATTTATAAATTAACCATTTAATATTAAAATGAATAAGTACAGAAATTATGTACAAACACAACATAGTTAAATAGTTTTTAACTAGGTTTAATAGTTGTTTATTTTAGGTTACAAACCTATTGATACATATTTCCAGATATTAATTTTGCCCTAATACTTTTTTTACTTTCAACTTATCTAAACAG
This sequence comes from Philaenus spumarius, assembly GCA_018207615.1. NCBI lineage: Eukaryota > Metazoa > Arthropoda > Insecta > Hemiptera > Aphrophoridae > Philaenus > Philaenus spumarius. The sequence continues at coordinate 72,587 of JAGFPH010005599.1, forward strand.
CCGACCTCGGGAGATATCTTTTCAATACATCGCTTTTTTAGGTTAGGTTAACAATATAAAAGCAAACAAAATCAAAGCAATTAACGAAAAAATTACTGTGTTATGATACAAATATCTGTTCCGTTTTCGAAACATATTGTAGTATAATAGGCCTATCGTTTCCTTTTTCAGCTAGTTAACAATATCTTATTCCACGATAAACGAAATGATTTTCTAGAACTGAATTAAATCTGACCGAGTAGGCCTACTTAAATTATTATCAGTACCATTTTTTGTGTCGTTTGCCTATTTTACTTTTATTAATTAATTATTGTAATATTAGTAATCTATATATAAAAGCAAAATTTTAGGGGGGTTTGCGGGGTAAAAAATACTAAATCACGATTTCTTCAAAACTACGGATTGAAATGAAATTTGGTATGTAGCTTCCTCTAGGGCCATAGGTGCTTACTAAGAAAGGGTTTGGAGAATTTCGAAATTTTAGGGGGGGATTTGGGGGGATCAAATTTATTAAAAAACGATTTCTTCAAAACTACGGAACGGATTGGCATGAAATATGGTGTGTAGCTTCCTCTAGGGCCATAGGCATTCGCTAGGATAGGGTTTAAAAAAATTCGAAATTTTAGGGGGTTTTTGGGGGGATTAAAGTTATTAAATCACGATTTCTTCAAAACTACCGAACGGATTGAAATGAAATTTGGTATGTAGCTTCCTCTAGGGCCATAGGTGCTCACTAAGATAGGGTTTGAAAAAATTCGAAATTTTAGGGGAGTGGTTTGGGGGATCAAATTTATTAAAAAACGATTTTTTCAAAACTAGCGAACGGATTGGAATGAAATTTGGTATGTAGCTTCCTTTAGGGCCATAAGTGTTCACTAAAAAAGATTTTAAAAAATTGGAAATTTTAGGGGGGTTTGGGGGGTAAAAATGACTAAATCACGATTTCTCCAAAATTACAGAACAGATTGGAATGAAATTTGTTATGTAGCTTCCTCTAGGGCCATAGGTGCTCACTAAGATAGGGTTTGAAAAAATTCGAAATTTTAGGGGGGTTAGGGGGGGATAAAATTTATTAAAAAAACGATTTCTTCAAAACTACCAAACGGATTGGAATGAAATTTGGTATGTAGCTTTCTCTAGGGCCATAGGTGCTCAATAAGAAAGGGTTTGAAAAAAATCGAAATTTTAGGAGTTGTTTGGGTTGATCAAAGTTACTAAAATCATAATTTCAGATCTTTTATTATTATGAAAATAGTGCTTTTATTATTTAAGATCTATATATATAAAAGCCCAATACCACTCATTGACTGAACACTTATAAAGAATACAATTGCGTTAAAAAAACTGAAAATACCAACCACCACGGGCAACGCCGTACGGGTCAGCTAGTACAGTATATAAGATATGCTAATTTTTTGCCAAATATTTGCTTCAGGCCAGTTTTTTGTTTAGGCTACTTTTTTTTAATGTGTGTGAATGTTAACAAAGCATAATAGTCTTAAAATATGTGTCTAAGTTCATTACTTACTTCTTTTCTCTTTTTATTTATTTTGGGTGTAGGCTATATAAATAATATTAGAAAGCCCAGAAAGCACGGTAGTTTTGTAATACTTAAACACATGTAAATATACAGTACAAGGAAACTTCACTTTCTAATTTTTAAAACAGTATAAAATAAACTTTAACTTAATCTTGACAAAATAAATCATCCGTGTAATAGAAATAGGTTTTATAAATTTTTCGCGCAGTGCGAGAGGAGCAAGTTTAGGTTGGAATGCGTAGCTCGCAGGGGTCTAACCTAGTTGCTAGACTATTATTTTAGATTCATTATCATTCACAACAATAATTAATATGTGTATTAGTATTAAAACTATTTATTAAAATATTTAAACTTAGCACATTTTATTCTCATCTTGAAAGGGAGGGATCTTGAAGGATGAAGATCCCCTGCACTTGCACAGCGCCACTAGGCCTGCCCCCTGCACCAAACGTTTATCTTTTTAACACCGACCGGCGACCGACAATAGTTAAAAAAATTAAATAGCCGGCAAACTCTCAATTTTTGTAAGTGCTGGTAGTAGAGTCCCTTCATTCCGTGGGAAAGGAATTTTTATGATAGGGGAGACGAAAGGAGTGTTAACACGCAAAATTAAGCTTTATTAAAAAACAATAACACGTGAGTCTTAATAACCAGAGTAAATGTTGAATATATTTTTTGTACATTGAGTGAAATTATTCAAAGTTTTGTTTTATAGAAATTAAGAAAGCTAAATCCATGTTTCCAAGTTATGACAAAAATAATAAAATTCTAGTTAATAGTAAGCAGTAGTTAGAATTAGTTCAGCTAATTAACAACAAACATTCTTCAATAATTATACTAATTTCGTACCCATACTTACCTTGTCTGTTATATTGACTTTTGTTAAATATAATTGTAAAAAGAAAATGTTATGGGTTAACTGCCGCCATCTTGAAATTGAACACAGTAAGTCAAACATCTTTAATTGGTGTAACTCTTTTGATCTATATTTATTTTCATTTAGAAGTTCTTAACTATCCTCACCACCAACATTGGTTTGTAGGGCACTGAGTTAAACAAAATATATTTAGACTACTATAGTTTCTTCTGGTGTGAAATAGTGACGTTTCAGATGAAACCAACTCAATAAACTTATTAGTTCCTTGCTACTTGCCAAGAAGTTAATCCAATAAAAAATTTGAAGTGGAAAGTTTTTGTGTCCTAGTTCTTTTTATGTTTTGTGGCTTACTATTTATGTTTTTGGGGTGTTGAACACGAATCTTAAGTTGCCCAATACAAATTATTCAGCAAATATTAGAAATCACCAAAAAAACCACTAACAATTTTTTTTGCTGCAGCCTTAAGTTAGGCCTATACTGAACCAAGACATGTTTCAACACACACAAACCAATAAAGGCTCTTTTTACCTTGAAGAAAACTCCCGAGTGTGTCGTATTATTTCAATACGAAAGGTCTGACTAAAGCTGCAAAATCGTTGAAACATGCATTCGTAATAACGTGTTTCGGATTCTATTTATAAATTAATAATCTGGGAAACTACTTTCAGTTATAAAGAAGGCTTTATATTTTTTACGTGATAGCTTAAAATATGGAAATTATTGCTTAAAACTCCCAAAAAAATGCGTTAAAAGTAATCGATTTTTACTCAGTTAAACTTTTGATTAAAAAATGAGTTGCCGTCGATTTCTTTCAATTATGAGATATAGCCTAAGACAAAAGCACAAAGCCTTTTAAGAACAATTAATTTAAGATGTTTCACAACTTTTTAGGTTGAAAAACGGTGTCCGAAACACGATAGTACAAAGTGCATATTTTTGCTGTTTGTCCCTTAAGGAATTTAAAAATAAGAAATTACTATATTACATCCTAATTAAAAATAAATAAGACATATATAGTAGACCTGTTTATTGATAATATACGGTAATTGATGGAGAATAACTTTTTGGTTAGGTTTTTTATTAAGTGTACACCTGAGACATACTGGTTCTTTTGACCTTTATTATAACTGTTGTTATAAAATATACGAAATAATTTGATTCGAACATTTAACAGGATTTACCATCTTAGTTTTGAGGTTATTAATAATCCTACACCTTTATTATAAATAAAACAATAACATATGTTTTTAGAAGGTTCCATCGGGGGTTGGCATGCGGAGCACGCAGGGGTCTCTCCTAGTAAATTACGAATATTGGTAATCTGATAGATTTAATCGGTCAATCGGAAAGGATAGTCTTAGCAACTATCCCACTGGTGAGATCAAATCAATTTCATTTTATAACCACATTTGTTTTATTTAATAAACTGATTTATATTAAAAACATAATTTGAAGTCTAAACAATTATTTGATTCTGGTTACAAAAAAAAAGTGATATAGTAGGCTATACAACGAAAATAGACTTAATGCTACTTGTACACACATTTCATTAGATTTCAATTTTATTTCATATCAATTATCTCATTAATTTAAAGAATATAACTTATGATCGTTAGAACATATACCAATTTATTAAAACATTTTGTTTTATATATTATTGTCTTGAGGAAAGCAGGCACCGACCACTCTCCGAGTAAAGAGTCAGATATATATGTACATAGTTTAATAATTAAATATGTCCTTTTTAATAATTTAAATAGACTCAGCAGAACGATTGAATGAGAATTTAGTGGAGACAAAGACTAATTTGTGAAACTATATACAATAATGTTTGTAAGATACTTCCTTATGTGAACTCAACAGTACTAGCAACATATTAATTAATTGATGAACTGGAATTTGTTATTAGTGCATAACTTAGAAGATTATCAAATTATGAAAGATAATAATTGAGTTAATTTTTAAAAATCTAACTTTATGGATTCTATCCAAGAACTTTTGATTAAAAAAAATATATTATATTCTTACTGTAAAGATATAAATCAATTCCAAGAAATAAATTTAATATTTCATTATTATTATTTTGTTTCCCTTTTTAACGTAATGGGATAAATACAATTATAAGAAAATAAGATTATTGTAAAAATGATTTTTGTTTTAAATCAGAAATTTAAAATTAACTATAGAAGATTTAATTAAGAACGTAATGAAGAACTGTTATGTTATACATTGCACCAGTGCACTCACCATTCCCACTATTCCATGTAAGCGTAATATATGTCACCGAGTCAGTTCTGTCCTAGCTATTGCAGTGTGAATACAGTTTTTATGTGCGAATAAGTTTTGCATACATTCTTGTGGTGAAATAAAGTATTCCTCTGTACTTTAGAAAAGAAAAAGAAGTTTGTTCTTCCATATTAGACAAACATATAAGCTTTAAAATGACTGGTTAGAGGTTAAACAATGTAAAAAACTGCTGATGAGCTTGGCGATTGGAAAAGAAAGAGAGGTGAGCTTGAAAAATAGACTTGCGATCGTCATTCAGAAGATGTTTTTAAAAAGAGAAAAGGTATATTTGTGGTCTAAAACCCTTATGTTCTAAAATGAATTCAAACAATGGGAAATAGGTTTACAGCTAGCATCGATTGGAATTACATCACTGAGGGAAAAGGAATGTGGAGTGGGACAACTAACTATCGCAGTAAAAAGTTATAGTCTGACTCTCAAGACATAGATAATTTTATGAAATAATTCCACAAATTATTCGAAGATGAGAGACTAACTGGAGAGCAATTATACAGGATGATCATTTGAAAACTTCAAACTCGTATTAAAAGACTTATAGCCCAAGTATCAAAATTCTGTAAACAGGAGTGTATAGTACTAATTGGGGGAATAAAAACAATATTTTCAAAATGGAGGTGCTCACCCCCCATACCCCTTTACCCAAAGTCAAAATTTTGAAATGGCAATGAATACCTTGTGACATCTCAAATTGAAGCTCATAAAAAATGCTGCATTTTGGTGAAAAAAAAACATGAAATCGGCCATCATTGCATTCAGTAAGTAAAGGTGTTGTGCTATTAGCAGTAAGTAGTAGTTAGCAATTGTTGTGTAAGTAATAACACAATAACACATAATAATAACAATAACAATAATAACACATTATTGGCTGCTGATACCAAACGGCTTGGCCTATTTCAATTTTGGTCACCAAAGAACAGCACTTTTTATGAGCTTCAATTTGACGTGTCACAAGGTATACGTTACCATTTCAAAATTTTGACTTAGGTTAAAGGGAGGCATGGGGGCGAGCACCCCCATTTTGAAAATACATTTTTTTTATTCCCCCAATTAGTACTATACACTCGCGTTTACAGAATTTTGATACTTGGGCTATAAAGTCTTTTAATACGAGTTTGAAGTTTTCAAATGAACACTCTGTATAACTGCAACCATAGTGGTTTGAAATCTAAGATGCTTCCTAAGAAATCTTTAGCATCTCGAGAAAAAATATCAGCACTGGTCTTCAAGATGATGAAACAACGAGTTACTATCGTGAATATGGAAACGCTACCGAACTCCATAAATCAAAATTACTTTAAAAAGAAAATATAAAAAACCCTGGCCATTTAAAAATTTATTGACATCTGCATTTCAAGTGACTCAAAAATGTCTAAATCGATTTAGAAATATTTTCTGACAGTTTTTTAAGAGTTTTTTTCATTGGTATTACCTTGCATGCAAAAGATATTCTTCTCTTAGATAATTTAGCTTGTCATCCAAATGTTGATGAATTGATATGTGGAGGTATACCTGTATCTAAATTTTGCTGCATTGTGCCATTGTGCAAGAATCAAGGAGTATTTGTGACAATTTACAATGGAGCCACAAACTCCTTTCAAAAGTTATATGGACGAAGGAAATAATTGTATATTTTAAAGTAAATAAACTTAAAAGATATCATATTCTGGATGGGAGAATGTTGAAACGAGATTCAAACTCATATAATAGCCAGATCTTGGAAATTGGGTTGATAATGAAGAAACATCGCAAACAAATGAAGATACACGTAACCTAATCCAATTACTAAAAAAGATTCCTGATTGTGAAAATGATGTTAAAGAGTGGATGAACGAGGACAAACAATATGAACTGAGTGATGGAGACATAATTTCATCAATAGATAATTGTGCAGGAGTAGAGTGTGATGGGGAAAGTGATGGTGAAGTTGAATTAGAGAAAGAAGAAAATGTTTTAAGCCATTCAGAAGCAGTGAAAATGTTTCAACCAATTTTGAATAGCAACTGAAGCAACTGCAACTGATGTCTGTCGATGAGGCGTTGCCGCTACCTTGACGCAAGAAAAAGAGCCGCATCAATACAGAAAAAAATACAGATTTTTAAAGAAATTTATTTTACGTATGTATTCGTGTGTTATTTTTAATATTTTTTACTCAATTGCATACAGTAATTACATTAGTAACAATTTCATGACAAAATTTAGCATTTTAGTAATAAAACATTGACTGCTCAATGGTCTCAATTAGATCGAATATTTAGGACTATACTGTATATAGGTTTTTGGCTAAGTTTGATTACAATCAGTTTAATACTTCACAAGTTTTAACATGTTGACATGTGAATAAAAAACTTTACAAAACCATACATTTCTGACATATCTTACATTATTTATTAAAATGTTCAACAGTAACCTTAATTTTGTCAGTGCCAAAGTAATTGTATATGATTTAGTCGCTAGTTTTATTTAAAAGCTATTTAGAAACTATGCAGAAGTACTTGAGTTATAACCATTTTTGTACTACTAAATGTAAGACATCATAATTAATGTGTCCTAACATAAATCATGTTTCTAACACGAGAAATTGAAATTATTCTTGCTTAATTAAAATTTTGAGGAAAGCAGCTTAGGACTGGAGTTATTGTTGTCGTCCAGTCTACTACAGTTGATACTTCAACGCAGTTACATAGGTTCGAATAAAGTTGCTGGCGTTATTTGTGATAGATTGTCTACCGTTTTCATTAGATTAACTGGAATAATGTAAGAACGTTAAGAAAAAGCCTAACCTATTTGATAGTTTTTTTATCTCCTGCACTTTGAAAGATATCAGTGCTTCAGTGATACATACATACACATATAAACCGATCCAAACATGGTGTAAATCAAATAATGTTTAGTTACCGCCCAATCAAGAGTTAAGCTTTTTGGTTCAGTCATTGCTTTTATCTTAGTTAAATTTTTATTGCAGGTACTGGCTGTTTGGTGAAACAACATCGGAAGGAAAGAAATCACGAGGATGGTTTCCTCGCTGTTGTGTAGTGGAAATGTCATTGTGCGACCAGTGTGATTGTGAAAAGAATGTTGATGAAAACAAAAAAGATGTCTAAAGTGCAATTTTGTCACAATGAAAAATACAATATTTTATCTTCACTTAAATCCTGGAAGAATCAAATCAGTATCATTTTCTCAGGTTTTTATTGAAATCAAAGGAAACAAATTACATTTATTAAGCGAGCCAGAGCGTAATGCTGTGAATGGGTATCAGATGGATAACCATTTAAAATGTAATAACTCTGTAGGTATAGCTAGTTCCGAATTAATAATTTCTGATGGTACTTTTGAATAAATAAGTACATACACCATTTACCGTTCCCTAAGCTTAGGTTTAGACATTAATTATCTTAACATTTGTATGAATACAAAACTAATTAGTATTAGATACAAATTACAGTTATTGTTTATGAAAACAATATTGGAACCGGGAAATCAAATTTGTATATTTTCATTTTTAAATATGTTTTATTTACTTAAAAGTTTTAAAATTATGTTTTTTTATGGATTCAAAACAAGATTAGTTAGTTTACTTTATGTTTATGCGGAAATTCAATTTTTTATTTTTATTTCAATTAACCATCATTTCACAAAAAAAAAAAAAAATTATTAATAAATCTTTTTATGATATATTATCATGTTGCTGTTCACAATGTTAAACAAAATTAACTATAGAATACATACTAACAGTACTCATAAGTTTAGTAAACGTTAACACAATGAAAAAGCTATCTAAAACTAGTTCTCGACTGTGAACTGAATGTGTGATATGTGAAGGCAACTGACTGAACTTAGATGTTTAACGAATAGTTACGCAAAAACTGCGGGGCTTCTCAATTATTTATTAGTTTGGACACAGTTCTCATTACATTAGCATCATACAAAATATAATACATAAATTATTGTAAAAATTTAAGGTGGTAGAGTTTTTTATATGTTAATTTTTGTTAAAACATTTTATAAAAAACCTTATTTATGCAGTGTTATAAAGAAAGAAGCCTTAGAAAGAAATGAAATAAAGTTTTGTTTGTTGTGTTGCACAATTTAAACAATTTTTGACTATATTATGGCCTACTAATTTATTCTTATAAAATTCTTAAGCAATAATTATTAGCAAAAAAATGAAAAAAAAAAAAAAATAAGTATATGAACTTACCGTATGCAATATTCTTGTACTATCGTCGTTTAAATGACGGCCGTTTCGGATATTCAGCCATTTTCAAGCAGTTCAGGAAACGACGTCGTTTAAATGACGATAGTACAAGAATATTGCAGACGGTAAGTTCATATACTTATTTATTAATATATATCAATATTCGGAATGGCGATTAACAAACATTATAAGAAAAAAAAATGTTTTTTAAAGTGCAAAAACTACGATGCAAAGTGATACGCCTTACTACAAATTGGTCTTTATTAATATTTGGCACTAAGGATGTGTTAGAGGGTCTATTGTGTTTCCTAAATTTATTTATAATATCAAATCTCGCGTAGTTCTGTAATTCTAAAGGAATTGGTTAACTTAATTCAGTGCACACAAACTTACAGTTTACCTCCGAGATAGAAGACAATAAAAGCATTTTATTTTTTAGACTTGACAGTTACAAGAGCAAACTCAAACCACAGCTTTAACATATACCGTAAACCAACCTATACTGATCAAGTGATACATTCCACCTCTAATCACCCAAACTCACATAAATGGCAGCTTTTAACTCCATGATACACCGACTTTTAAATACACCACTTAACAAAGAGAACTATGACATTGAATTAAACACTATTAAATTCATTGCGCAGGAAAATGGTTACAGTATAGATATCATCGATAAATTACACCAAAAGCTTAAAAGCACGTCGGACGTGATTTGTATGTATCATTAGAGTATAACAAACTTGCTGAAACAATAGCCCAAAGCACCTTTAGTAAACAATGTTATACTGTAGCATTCAAACCTAACAACAGTCTCAAAAAACAACTCTCGGTTAACAATACAAAGGTTCCTAACATCCCAGCTTTAGACAAGACTGGCGTTTACAAACTTAAGTGTGGTGAATATGAATCAGTTTACATAGGCCAAACAGGACGCAGCTTTGCGAAAAGATATAAAGAGCATATAAAATCCCTCAATAAATATCCGACGAACTCCCTATACGCCAACCATATAGTTAATACTGACCACAAATACAGTGACATCAATAGCCTGAAAATTGTACACACCTGTAGAAAAGGTAAACATATGGACAGATTAGAAGAAATAGAAATTTATAACAGCTTAAGAAAAGAACCTACCAAAATTTTAAATTTCCAAGTAAGTTTTACAGCAAACTCTATTTATGAACAAATAATCAAGTCGGCTGTATGGAATTAGTCGTTGTAGGGATAACCTGTTCTTCGCAGTTGGCAACCCTGATTATCAGCTGTCCAACATTTTAAATAATTATTATTAATGTATTCTCATTCTGTTTGCCAACAAGTTGTAAATATGTCGGACGTTTTATGTATTTTTGTGTGCTGTTTTATTTTTGACGACGTCCCAATGGACGTAGAATTATCGTATGTGAACTGTGTGTGTTTTGTATTATAGTGTGTTTCATGTACAGTGTTTGAAAATGCGATTAATCTTGAAACAGCTGTAGCACGTTTCTTAAACTAAGAATTAGATAACGATTACAGTAAGAAGCACAAATTTATTAATTTAAATCATTTTAGTCTACTATGAATTTTAATTGAATCAAACCTTTAGATGTCTAGTTTGAGGCAATTTTCTTACCAAACCATTGTTAAATCGTTAAGTTATGTGGATAATTCTGAAGCATGGTCTCCTTATTTCTTTACAAATAGGCAAACATAACCAATCAGGTTCTCAAAACCTAGGTGTTACCATTATAATTACACTTATAATGCACACAAGGAATATAAATATGGCCTTACCTTCAATTATTTATTAAGTGAATTAATAATAATAAACATTAATAGTACATTAAATACATAAACATAGACATATATTTTAGACATAATATGTTTATGTGTAGCCTCCTGGATTGTTAATTCAATGAATATATTAGAAAGGTTAATTACCTTGTATTTCCGTCTGACAATCCAATGTTTTCTTCCTACTTAGGATGATTAGTTTCAATGGTTAAACCGTCATCGTCGGATCCTTGATCATCGTGTTAAAAATTGTTTTATTTCCGGCGTTCTGAGGCATTGTCATCACTGGCATATAACTAATATTTTAGTGTTCACAAAATGAATTAATACATTTATACACAAATTACACATTACAATCGCAACGGTTACACAAATATGTTTGTACAAATGCATAATATGCACGAATATCAAGGTTTAATAAATCTTTAAATTTAAGCTACGTAGCAGAACACGTTGTGTGCCGGCCGGTATCTGATGACTAACTGAAGTATTGTGTGTGGCGACCTATGGCTCGGCGGTATGGTTCCTTCCTTTAGTTGGATGACTGTGTTAAACAATTCATTAGAACTGAAGTTTATCCTGTCATTCAATAAATTATGGCTCTGATTTTTTGTTGCGGCGTATATCTCGAATTCCTCCAGTGATGACATTAATCGGCCCTACTTACAGATGTGAAGTATTTCAAGGTTTTGGTCGTAATCTATAACGTGTTGGGAAAAATGGGATTTGATCTCAATTTTTGTAAGTCGTTGAGTAGTTTTGTTTTAGGGTAGTGGATAGTAACAGGATTATTTCCTTCACATTGATTGTAATGTGTATTGTCAGGTCTAAGTATTTTTTAATTTTGCCGCTTGAGTGCAGCAGTTATTGGGTAACATATCCCTTGGTTAAAAAATATAATGGCGGTCGACTCCGCCCTCCGACTGTTGTGGGAGGAGCACCTAAGTTGGCGCGCAACACCACTCGTGCTCTGTTTCGAGTAACGCTAACGCTGTAGACAAATTATTCATTCATCTGTGGGCGGTCCAAACACCTTATGTACTTCAGCCTCACGGGCTTATTGCGCTCCCACCTTAAGGATGTGAAGACCCCTAGTTATCCTTGTCGAGATCCATAAGCTCGATGAACCTAGAGAGATCCTTTTGACAATGTTCTCCTTGAGGGATGGTTTGGCCTTTGGTCAGTTTCCCAAAGGTTTCGTAACTTACCTGTTCAAGTCTCTCACACTCGAAAATCAGATGTTCAGCAGTTTCCTCCTGTAGACCACATTTTCTGCATTTAGGATCCCCGGTGAATATGCCCATCTTTATCATATGTTTCCTAAGGTGGCTGTGTCCTGTAATTAGGGCTACTACCTTCTTTATACTGCATCTGCTCAATGTTAGAATGTCAGATGGACCTGAAAGTGAAAGATTGCTCATCCTCAAGCCTGGGATGTTCTTCCACCTTCTAGTTTTGCCCACTCGGCGACAGCCTGCATAGCTGTTGCCTTTGCTATTCCAGAGAACGGTTCAGGTCCTATGAATTCAGACACTGATGCCTTGTTTACCAGCCCATCTGCACACTCGTTCCCATCTATTCGAACGTACCCTGGAACCCATCAGAGTGTGACTCTCTTGAGAACTGCTAACTGAATCAAGGATTTGACACATTCTGAGACCAGCTTAGACCTGAACTCAAACGAGCTCAGAGCTTTCAAAGCTGCCTGGCTGTCTGAATAAATACAGATTTCTTTATTGATGTGTCCGATGCTGATGTTTTCCCTGGCACATTCTAATAAAGCTGCTACTTCTGTTTGGAATACTGTTGGGTAGATTCCCATAGGAAGGATGCACTCCTGCCCTGGATTCCCACCACAGATTCCTGCTCCAGCGTTACCCTTAGTTTTTGAGCCATCAGTATACCATTCAAGCTCGAACTTAGGGAGGGGTCTCTTTCCCTCCAACTATTCCTTTCGACTGGGTATTACCACCCTGAATGGCTTTTGGAAGGAGTATTGAACTTTCATGTGGTCCGAGATCATGTCCAATGTCCTATCTCTGGTAACCAATTTTTTATTCTACAATGTTCCAGATTCCTTGGGTTATGTATCCAGAGTTCTTCACATTGAAGGCGATGAGCACTCTTCCTCTCTACTACCTTTACAAAGAGGTCCAGCGGAAGAATGTTAAGACAACAGTCCACAGTTGCTCCAGGGGTGCTACTAATAGCTCCTGTGATGGCCAGACAGGCCAGACGTTGAACCCTCGCCAGCACCGCCACCACACCCTGTACCTCTGTTCTAGTCCACCACACAATGGCGCCATACGTCATGGCAGGTTTCACCACAGAGACATAAAGCCAATGCATGGGCTTAGGCTTCAATCCCCATGTCCGCCCCACCATATGCCTGCTCACCATCAGTGTCCACTTATCCTCTATTGATCACTCGATTGAGTTGTGCATTGAAGTTCAGCCTCTGGTCTAAGATTACACCCAGATACTTAACCTCCGTTGCTGTAGCAATCCCATTCCCTTGAAGGATTGGTGGCTCAAAGCTCTCCAATTTCCTTCTCCTGGTGAATGGGATTATTTGAGTCTTCTTCGGACTAACGCTTAGTCCTTTCTCACCGCACCACTTCTCCACAGCCCCAAGCGCCATTCCCAGTATTTCTGCTACAAACTTACCTACAACTAATATGGCAACATCATCCGCATAGGCTCGCGCATACACTCCTGTGTTGTTGAGTTTTATGAGAAGTCAGTTCACTTGTAGACTCCGTGCAAAATAAACCATCTTTGATTAAACAAACTATTTTTTCCACCCATGTGTCATTTTTTGGTATAAGAATATAAAAAAAATAAAAAATAGCATTGACTTATTGAGAACTTAGTTTTTTGTAGGCATGTAGCGTTACAGTGTGAGCGGTCCAAAATTTCCTTAGCGCGGGAAGGATTAACAATAATCAGTAGGCAGGATTTTGCATAAAGTAGAATCATCTTTTGTAATTTTTGGATATAAAATCTTCATTCAAAATACAAAATATACAAAAATGAGACTGTGCAAGTTATGTCATAATAAATTATTTTGATTAAGAACTGTTTTTAAAATCTGTTTCCTGTTATTTTAACAAAAGTTATAATTTTAATCTGACTGTAATAACTTTAATTTTGAAAAACCGATTAAGTCCCATTTTCTGAAATAGGTTTCACAACTACTATGTTGCGAAGAACTTGTCTTGTTTTATTATTATCCTATGCATTTAGTACATTTACATATTTAGTGGCTTGGAAAAATGCATTTCTATGAATAGTGTACCGTATGTTTTTGTATTTTAAATGATTATACCTTAAATAGCATACAATGTTTTGCATAACAATTATGATATTAGTTTGAATAGTAATTTGTAAATTGTTTATTTTAAAATAAATTTTAAAATATTTTTGTTTATTGTTGCACAGTTCATTTTAAAATCTTTTTTTAATTCCATCCTTGACTAGTTCTTTCTCTTGTTCTAGTTTCTCTCTGTGGTCTTCAACCATGTATTGTAAGAAATAAGAAAGTAAACACCATATTTCTGTCAGAGCGATATAATTAAATGTAGAAACTCAATTTTTAAATATGGGTAAGTTTTATTGCCACTTATATTAATAACGTATTTTGTGAATTACCTACTCAAATATAACCAAAAACAATTACAGAAACATTATAAATGTAGCTATGCAGATGAATGTATTTGATGTACCTCTTCAAATTCTATGGCCATTTTCCCCCACTTTTTACTCAACTATTTCATACATTTTAATACCGCAATATGCAATTTACAATCACACAATGTAAAAATGGTTGATATTTAACTACAAAATATAATTATTTACACACAATTTTAAAACATGGTGCGGTATTGTTGACAGCATAACTAATAAGGAAAACTGATTTAGTTTATAAATTTTGTTAATAAGAAGTTTTAATTAGGTAATAATGTAAACTGAGTTGAGATTCCGTGTGGATTCCGATATCCGCGGAAGAGGGTGTATACTGTATAACAAAAGTAAGGAAAAAGTAATAAACTTTGTATAGGTCATAATAAAAGTAACTAAAATTACTGAAAATTCGAATTTTTTTAGGCAACGGTAGCAAGTTTTTGACATTTCCCTAATTTACATTTCTATGTACATTTTTTGTGGGGATCTTGGCGAAATGCAAGATTAATGTTATGTTAGGTTAATGTAAGATTGCATGTTACTAATTCCCGCAATTAGCGACATTAAACTTAAACATTTTTTAAATTTTATAACAGTCATCCGAATATCTTGGCGGCATTTTGGGAGTGATGCCTCACTGCATACCTTCAGGTTCTCTCAGCCTATTTCACTCCAACTCCAGTTCTTAACCTACAAGAGGTGCCACTGTTAAGCCTGTAATCTGGCACTGGATGGTAGCACGCAGCACTGGGTGCTGGCGAGCATATCTGAGCTAGGTGACTGAGTTCGTAGTGCAGGTGTAAGTGCAGTTGTTGGATGATTTTTGCACCCTACGTACTTTTTGCATCCCGAGCACACTACCACCTCATACATCTAGGCATTCCTTTGTTACTTTTTCAACACTTATCATTACTGAACGTAAGCTCTGCCGATCCATGCTGTGGGCCCTGGCTCTGTCCCATCGCTCACCTCATCTTTCGTTCTCCCCGAGGGTACAGTTGATAACCCGAGGTAGCACACTGGGCTGTCAGATAGTACAGAGGCCCGTCTTGTCTCACCAGCTGTTGGCTACCTTATGATGTGGTGAAAATATTGGTTTGCAAGCACTGCCAGATGGTGCCTTGGTAAGGACCATGTTGTGCGTAAATTATAGGGGCTCTTCCGAGGCCATGGGAACGACAGTGGGGATGGGATATTAGGTTGCCCGGGATTGGACTGGCGGCATTGGTCAGTAGAGCAGGACACCTACTTTCTACACACAATTTTTGTCAAGGTCAATGCAAAAATGGTAAAAAATTTACAGGCCTCAACGAGCTGTTGACCGTTGATATGAAACTTCCTGGTTCGAACCCAGTTGCACCAGAGGCTACTGTGCCTCCAATTTCTATCCATATGGAGACTGGGACAAGTTTCTCAGCCCATGGGGATGTACCACTTGGTGGTACTAATGAACCACATGTGGAGTGGTCTGGTCCTCATCTGATTCAGACGGAAAACCCACAGGGCCATAAAGGACCTGTAAAGCTTTGTGGCGCTGATAAAAAGTGCCTTCGCAGACTTATCCAGATTATGGTGCTAAAGAGATCCGTGGAATATTCCTAGAGAGGGAGCGGTCAGATAGTTTAACACTAACAATTCCTCAAAAAGAAGAAAGAAGGGGAAAGCACTCCTGTTCAGCTTATTTAATTCTGAATCCAAAAAGAATAATAATTAATATTAAAACAAAAATAGTACAACAAAATGGGGCAAAATCGGAAAAAAACGATTTCGTTGTTTTTTGGCTGCCATTTTTAAACGGTTAAAGATATGGATGAGCAAATTTCACAGTTGGTTTTTTCTTGATCGAAATGATGTATCACATGACCTTACTATTTAAAAAATGGCATTTAGCAGAGTTACATTCAAAATGGCAGATTCAAGATGGCGGATAAATTTTTTGAAATCTTAATAAAATATTATTTTTACAAAGAGTAGGTACCTCAATCACATCTACCTTAAAATGTTCCTTATATACAAAATATTACTAAAACTAAAAAACCTCAAGTAATTAGGAACTATAATGACTTCATGGATGGTATACCAATACTTTATACCAAATACTTTATGGATACCTTGATGAGCGACGTACAGTAAAATTTTGGAAAAAAGTTACCTTCAACATTTTTGGGCGAATGATTTTGAATTCTTATATTTTATATAAGTCCAACCATACTGATAGACCAAAATCCCTGACGCGATATAAATACACGTATACATTAGTAGAAGAGCTAGCTGGTGAATGGTTTTCAAAAAACAATTCCGGTCCCACGCCTGATTTACGTGCTGGTGGTGATTATCTTACAACGTTACCTGATCGGAAGGAGTGCAACTGTACCATTTGTAGTTCGGCCAGTCAAGAGGAGGTGTCAAAAGAAAGAAAACTAGATATATATGTAAAAATGTGGCAAATGTGTTCATCATCTTTGTTATCCACAACACACTTGCTAAACTTTTCTGATACACCGATGAAACTTGTAAATATGTAAATAATATAATTTAGATTTTTTCAAAACATAATGCATAAATATTTTAAAAATATTAGATTGTTGATTTGTATTTATGACATAATGAAAACTTTTCACAGACATTGTTGAAGATTTTTTATTTTATATATTTTAACTGTAGGCCTCTAGAATGAGGGCAAATTGAAAAGCAGGATAAACACAGTTTGCATTATAACAAACAGAAATGTCTGTGCAGTTTATTTATCAAAGAGAACAAAAATAGGTGTGTGAATGAACAACATTAGTTGAAACAAAGTGAAGTGGTGTCCCACAGTAAAATTATTTTTTCTTACCCATCTTATGGAGTGTCGAATATGGAGTTAGAGTCAAATTTACGGTAAGTGTTTACTTTTATTATAACAATCTAATTATCTTTTGTTGCCTTTATACCAATTTTATATTTAATAATTTAGTACACATTTTTACT
>JAGFPH010005600.1:0-14036 GCA_018207615.1 Philaenus spumarius
CATCAGGCAGCTTCTTGTCGAGTTCGCTGATAAGGTAAAGCTTATGTTGAGTGATGATAAATGCCTTAGTTCCTTTCACTACTGTTTGTTTATTCGTTGTAGTAATGAATTGCATAGTTTTTGTTAAACTAAGCTAAGCTACTTAAGTAAAATGGTTTATGTTACATAATTGTATCGTATTTTTAATTTGTGTATTGTTTTAACAATAAAAGAAAGTTCTGCAAGATTAAGAGACTGGAGGCGGGAGAGTCTGTGCAACTAAAGTAGGAGTTACTGGAAGAAAGCATAAAGCGAAATAGAAAAGTGGCCCACTTGTCTTATATCAACCACTAATAAATTTTATCAGGTACTAGCTTTACTATGTGCTTGTGCTTTACTATGTTTTCAGTTCTTGGGTTGTATTAGGGGTGGAAATATAATTCCAACTGCCCAGTGTTCAAAGTTACGGATCACTAAGGTTCAAGGAGTATAATCATAGAAATAAATTTACTAATTTATGTAATCAGTCCGTACTTTTTACAATTTACTATATTTTACTATCAAGTGGTTCAGTGGTAGTCTGTTATTTTTACACTCTCTACAAACATAACTACAATGAATAACTGATTCTTTTGACACTAATCAACTTTATTACTCTAACTAATCAATTTGGCAATGCTACCCCAAGACGAAACACTCAGAGAAATAGCTATGTTCGTGTAATGCTGGCTCGAATGAGCTTCTACTTTAATTTAAATAAAAAGAAACAAACACTTTTATGATGGATATCTGACAATTTGTTCACCTACCTATTTACCAAAGCTCTCTCTAACTGGAATTCTCGTAGATAAAATGGTCGCTTTCCGAACAGCAGCGTTTTCTCCGCTTCACAGGAAAACTAACTCTGTCCCACAGTGTCTTTGTAAGTGTGTCTTGTTCGAGTCAGCTATTTCATAACATTTTGCACTATTACACAATGATGCTCCACTTTCTGTGTCTTCGTCTTGGGCTAGTAAATTCTAAGCTATTCTAAACTCAATTTTAATTATATTTATCTATATTTATTTCTTAAACCTACCCTCTAATCTTAACAGTTGCTTACCATTTTTATAGTTAATAGATTGTTGTCGAAAACCTTTACTGACTCTAGAACCTTTAACACAAGAGGCACAGCACATAAGCTTTAATTTTGAGCGGTAATTAATTTGATCATAAAAAAAGTGCCGAGCTGTGTACGAAAGTTCTTGCCGTAGAATTTTCTTTACAGCCATGACTGAGACTATGGTTTATTTCCCCAAGGCTCGCCAGGTTCTGTGTCTAATTTGGAATTTCCCCTTAGGTAGGCGTTACAGTGTTTTGGTTTAGTACACTAATCCCCTTTCTTCCGTCCCACGCGTGTACTAGTCATAAAACAAAACCACCATTCCTAAGTATTGATGCCTTTTTTTTTAATAAATGTTAATAATTAATTCAATATCTAAATCAGATTATTAATATTAAGCCTACTCCTAAATACAAACTTAACCTAAAAACTATAAATAAATTGTTTTAAAATATGAAATCAGCTGTTATTGTAGTGAGAACATGGATGATTAATAGTTAGCCTATTATAATAAACCATACGATTTATTGCACCAACTCTGTATGGTCAGCTGTTGTTTTCAGTCAGCTGAGCTTATTCTTTTAACTAAATTACAAGTGAAAAAATCCAGTATTCTTTTAAAGGACACATACAAATCTTTTGTAGCAAGAAGCTGAATCGTCCAATGCAGAGTAAATGGAGGTGGCTTTTTTACACGCTTAATATTAAACTTGACGTGTATGTAACGGAATCATTCAAGATGTAATTTTTCAACATAATTTTCACCAACTTAAAGACTTCTGATTAACTTGAAAATGTGCACACTCGTCAAGAAATGATGACCACACAATAATTTATATACCCCCCTCCCTCCCAAGTTTTACATACATAATTTTAAATCTATTGTCATATACATACGATATACAAAAAATCAAGTCTCTTGATTACAACTACTTTTGATTCCGTTTTGAGACTAAAAATAAGAAAATAAATTATAGTTTAAAAAAACAAGCTTTAATACCTAACCTAAAAAGTATAAAATAATTTTTAAGTATGAAGAGTTTGTTTCACAGTGACAGAAAGTATAATAATTCATTATGCTTAAATAATTTGCAATAAGAATTTAATAATTAACAAAATAATTAATTTTATTGTAAAAAAATGTGGGGTGTGTTTTATTGTATTTTTATTCTACTTTTATTAATAGCCACCAATGAAATATTTGTATCAATTGATGTCAAGCACCCACGCTTTTTTACAATAAAATTAATTTGGATTTTTTTCAACAGTTTGATGAAATTCAACGACAAAAAGAAGCTGAAGAGCGAAGACGATTTCCCTTAGAACAAAGATTGAAACAGCACATCGTGGGACAAGAAGGGCCTATAAATATTGTAGCCTCAGGTAAACTGTTGTTAACTTAATAATGATTACATCAACACTCATAATATTGTATCTTTAATCAATAAAGCCAGTGCGCAAGATTGGAATTTTTATCTTCAATATTTTTGGCATTGAGTTTGACCTATTTTTACAATATCCAGGAAACTGATGCTTGTGACAATGTATGAATTTAAATTAACCCAATATTTACAATAATTTGTTTACACAGCTATACGGCGTAAAGAAAACGGATGGTCGGATGATGAACACCCTTTGGTGTTTTTATTTCTGGGATCTTCAGGTATTGGCAAGACTGAATTGGCTAAACAACTGGCAAATTATAGGCATAAGAAGAACAGCAAAACTGAAGATTTTATCCGGCTTGACATGTCTGAGTATCAGGAGAAGCATGAGGTAAGGTAGGATACAGTGGATCTTCTACAGTGGATACAGTAGCCCTTAATGTACGCTACCATATGCAAAAAACCGCATCTTTCAAAAAATCTTTTTGGGGTTTTTTTGACCAAAAAGGGAGTTGTTTTTCCAAAATTTTCAAAACCGTTTTTCGTGCATCTATACAGGCATAATTGACATGTTTGGTGCAAATTTGTTCGAAATCGATCAAATAGTTTTCTCTCTAGCTTTGTATACATACAGACGGACAGACATTTTGTAAAAACCACTTAATTGACATGTTTGGTGCAAATTTGTTCGAAATCGATCGAATAGTTATCTCTTTAGCTAATAATAATAATATTTATTAGTTACTCTTCTACTTTAATGTACTATCCCCTCTCCTACTTTAATGCAATTATGAGGTCACAGTTGGGGTTACATATGGGGGTTGGTGCGCGAAGCACGCAATGCATTATTCATTGAAAATACTCCCAACACGGGGGTTGGCATGCGAAGCAAGCAATGCACTGTGCGTCGGCCGCTTCTCATAGTGTTCAGTGTTCACATGTTCGTCCTTAGCAGTGAACGTGTTAATAATTTAAATTAATATGTTTGTGAGAAAGTATGTGCCAGTTTCTGGTACCGTTGATTTATTATTAGTATCTAAGTCTCTGATTTTATAATGAGAGTTAGTGTACTTACGTCGTCTTGTGACTTAATGTTACATGTTTGATATCGTATCTTGAAATTAATTGTGAGTGATACCAAAGTTTTTAGCATTTGCCGTATGACTTCTATAGCATTTCAAAAGATCGGTGTATAGATCAAATTATAAAGTAGTTAAATTTACAGACGCAAGGACTCTGCAGAGCTAATGTTATATGCAAGCAGTAATGGTAGCCGAAGATGGCGACTTTGACGTTAATAAACATATTACAGTAGAACTTCGATTAACCTAGGTAATTGGGATTGGGCAGACCTCTGATAATATGGTAGGGTGTAAGATGCGAGTTCCCGCGTCATTTACGTCGTTATAAGCTGATTTTAACCATACTATTTCAAAATCTATTTTGTTTGGCTTTAAATAATATATTTTTAAATAAACAAAGCGGTTTGATAACGTTCTCAAATGAAAGAAATTGGACACCGTAGTAAAAACCACAAAAGTAATGCCTCTGAATTTTTCTCATGCTCACTTTTTTTATTGGTTGTCTAGCCTCTTCTTTATTGAGATACCCACTTTCAATTTACAATCTATTTCGTCACCAAACCCCGACAGTCACTTTCCCAATACATCCACTACTTGCCACTTTTCTCATTAAATCACCTCCATTAAATCGTTTAATTACTTTCTATTTTTGATTTAAAGGTAAAACAACACACTTTTGCTTTCAACTCATAATGACACAGACTCTCATTCACAGACTAAAAACAAAATACAGTAGCAGGGGGGAAGAAACAACTCGTGGTAAAGGATGGTGAGTCCTAAATAAGATGCCGCGAGGAGGGTATCATAAACATGCCCAAGACCGCTTCGTAATTCACTATACTACCCGTCCGCTAAAGGTTACCATGCTATTGCGTTGGGTAAGGAGCGGAAATGTTTTAGGATGTACAGTAGAGCGTCGAAAATTAGAACTAATTGGGACCAAGGGGGGTTCGGATTTTTGAAAACAACCAATACCGTATGTAAGACTACTTACATATTATGATGTAGAAGAACCTGCACGTACACAGTAGGGCCAACATGATTACAGTACATAATTAAAAGTTCACTTGTACATTGTTTGTGTAGTTAACACAAACGAAAAATAAAAAAAATAGCCTACTGTAGTACAGTACACTACTGTATGTACGACACACTGTTATAATGATTACACAAAGAGAAATGAATGAACTTTCTGTATGTTTACTGCTAGCGCTAAGGCAGCTTATGAGCGTGTGACAGTGAAAATACTGACAGCCAGTCTGTTGTGAGAGCAGGTATTAAGAAGTGTTTAAAAAGAGATAATAATGTCAAACTGCTATGAAGATTTTTGTGAAATTTTTAACGACGCAATAATTGGAATTTGCGAAAACGAAAACGAAATTTTTGCATGGGCTGCCTCAGAACGCGTTCGGATTTTTGACGTTTCGGATTATTGACGTTCGGATTATCGACGCTCTACTGTATAAGGCAAATGACAGTTTTGTTTTCTTTCTGTTCAATCTGACACGTAAATGTTTTTACTATAAATTCACTTACTGAGAAATCTTCTCAAGATATGAATTCTTTATCAAAATCAATTCAGTTAACTTATATTTATTTGTAATTAGCTAATTATTTTTATAGCCTGATGATCTCACTGTTATGACTTAGGTTGCTAAATTAATTGGTGCGCCACCTGGATATATAGGTCACGATGACGGAGGACAATTGACCAAGCGGCTCAAGAAATGTCCCGATGCTGTGGTGTTGTTTGATGAAGTAGACAAAGCCCATCCTGATGTCCTAACTGTACTGTTGCAGTTGTTTGATGAGGTAAGTACTTACAATGAAAGCCTCCTTATCGTAATATTCAGAAATCACTAAACATAAGGATGATTTGATATAACAAAACATAAAAAAAGTAAATGTGTCAGTCGTAGGACCCCCGTCAGGAACAAAGTTTTCAAACCTTTTCTTCAAATCTTTTAGCAGCCTTAACGGCAACACATAATTGTAATCTTTGAATTCCCGTTTATTATTAGTTTGTTTTTATACAAATATTTACTGTTTCCATACGTTTAATGTTATTATAATAAAGGTATACAATTAATTATAACATCAAAGCTAAGATGGTGAACACAGTTAAATGTCCATTCATTGTAAATACATTCAATAAAATTAAAATGTTGGTTCATCCGTCTAGGCCTAATCTAAAATTATTGTGTGTATGTTTAATTTATTTTACCTGTCTTAACGGCAACATACATACAATAATTTTAGGTTATGCATAGACTTAAAATCACTTTCTAGGAATAACTTCAAATTATTGTATGTTTGTTGCCGTTAAAGCAGGTAAAATAAATTAAATGTAAACACAATAATTTTAAGTTAGGCCTAGACTGATGAACCAATATTTTATGTTTATTGAATGTATTTTGGCGCTTACGATAATATCTGAACTACTCCGGACGGAACGATCGAATCTTAATTTAAATTGATGACCCAAAACAAATGCTTCTTGAATGTATTTACATTCGTTGCCATAGCAACCAATTTGATAACGCTTTTTCGTTACTCGTAATTTATATTTGTCATTGCCACAGCAACTAATTAATAACAATTTTTTGTTTTTATACATTTTCTATTTGTTAACTCCTACAGCAACCCGCGTTAAGGAACTTCGTTCCAAAAATAATTTAAATTGGAAATTATAATTAATTTTTTTAAGAAACTGTTGAAACTTTGAGAAGAAATTATAATCAGGTTTTCTCAAAATAAATAATTAGTTTATTATTTTGAGGTAGTAAATTAAATTACTAAGTGTTGGTTTGAAAATTGTGTACAGATTTCTAGGTACGTTGGTTGCTATTTAATGGAGAACTTTGGAGGTTTTTAACATTATCAAACAATATTTGTATGAATTCCTTTTCAGTATCGCATCCACCATAAAACATTTCACCACAAAATATAGTAATACAAAGTGATTCCACCAACAGTTTGGTATCCTAAGTATAGGTCAATTATAATTTTAAGCTCTGCATTTATTTTTAGGGCCGACTAACTGATGGGAAAGGGAAAACTATCGAGTGTAAAGACGCTATTTTTGTGATGACTTCGAATTTAGCGAGTAACGAAATCGCTGAACACGCTTTGCAGCTCAGAAAAGAAGCACAAAATATGACGACGCACAGACTGGAAGGAAAATTAGGTATGTGATTATTCCGATGTGTTTCTACAAATTGTTTTGTTCATTACAGTGTGATGGTCCTTTATAAAAATACTGGTTTAGAAGCAAAAAAAAAACGTATGTGCTACCCTCTTGGATTAAGTAAAGCCTTCGACAAAATATCTTAATAAATTCTTATTGTAAAACTCCATGTTGTAAAATATTGTTAAATTTGTTGTACATGTTATAAGTATAATTTGGAAATATTAGTTTAAACTTGCCACAAATAGAACAATAATTCTAACTCTTTAGTTTTTCACTAATTCTATAACTATAGTAGTTCTATTGATAATATTTTTCACACCTAAGTATATAATACCGTAATTAGTCTATTTTGCTGTTATAGAAGAAGAGGAGCTATCGAACGTAACAATATCACGACACTTTAAAGACTTTGTTGTCAGACCTATTCTGAAAAGACACTTTGGCCGTGATGAATTCCTAGGCAGGATCAATGAAATTGTTTATTTTTTACCATTCTCAAGGTCGGAACTACATAAGTTGGTGTCTAAGGAACTCCACTTCTGGGCTAAGAAGGTAAATAAATTTGTCTAGGTTGATTAAAACACTGTTATACAGGAATGGAACTTATCACTCATCCTTTGAATGAGATTGCAAATAAATATTGAGCTTGACCTTGCAACGACCTACCCAACCCAAGTTCCCGTAGGTCTTGCAACTACCTTTTGCCCCTCGTTTGGGTTCCACTTGCAACAAACAACCCAACCCTTCTTCCCAAACTTACTTGAATTTACTTTTTTTTCACCAGCCTAGCTCAATCTGATGGAAGCTGACTTGAATATGCCTTTACAAGGATAATTACTGTGCCTATTGTTCGGCCTACAGTAATAACCCTTAAGACCTGTGCTAAGGAATTTAAATTAATTTTTGTTTTGATATAGAGACTACCCTCTTCTCGGAAGTCGTGCCTTTCGGAGAACGGTTACCTTTCCTATATTGACTATTCACTTTTTCTTAAAGTTAACATATATGAAATCACTTTGGGACAGTTCAGGAATATTCGACAAATAAAAGATGTTTTAGTTAAAATAAATTTAAAATTTACTATTCTTTTTAGTATTAAAATCTAAACATATATATATATCCTGAACATAAATATTTCATGTGAATTTATTATCAATAAGTAGTTAATTCCTTAGCTTAATAGAATTTATTATTTTTTATATTTGAATTCAATTTGATTTACGTGATAAATGTTGCAAGAGATAGCTTGGTCTGAAGCGAATTTAAAATATTTAAAGGTTTCAAGTTCCCCCAAGTTTAATTATTTTTATCTGTCAATGCTGAAATTTGTGTTAGTCCATATAAGTGACAGCGACACTACCTTGCGCATGCGTCGTTTGGCGTTCCTCTAGGATTTCTGGAAGCGAAGACGTCATGGTCCTGGATATCGTCTGGATTCCTCCTATGGATGGTCCTTGTTGGTGACACCGTCCTAGCCACGGATATCACAGTATGTGGTGAAGTATAACAACCATTAACTTTACTACAGTGAAAACTTTAAAAAATTTCGAAGACTTTAATAAAAATTATTTAATTTGATATAACGAGAAGCGTGGTTTCTTTCCCGGCGGTTCATCTCGGACTAACGAAGTGAAGCTAGACTTTCAACCCTCTCTCTTCTCGGGGTATCAAAAGCTAGCCAGTTCGTCAAATTAATTTACCCTACTTTCCCTTTTGTTTTAGCCCTATGGCTTGGGCTATAGTAGGCGTAGAATTTTTATATTATTTTTATGGTGTTCCTGTTTATTTTCTTTATCAATTTATTATTTTATATCTTGAAATTGATTAATTTTTTCTGTTTTTTAATTATTAAATTTTTTTTTAGTTGGCTTAGTTGCATAACCGACGCTGATTGGTTCTTGGTTCTACCTTAAATTTCTAACAAGACAACTTTCTCCTATTTGCCTGTTTTCTTTGGTCTGTGACTTTGTGACCTGTTTTTCCCAAAATCCTGTATCTCTGGATCTGGTGTTCGGATCTTCTTCTGAATAGCAGTATTGGGTTCTGTTTGTCTCTTTGACTTCGTACAAACTTGATTTGTAGTCGTGCTCGCTCGCGTTCGTTTTTTAGCGTTCACACTCGGCCGATTTTCTGATTACTAAATTTTTTAGTATTGTTCACTATTGATGTTTGTTCATTAAGCCTTTAGGCTCACTTTGCCGTTTTCTGCTTTTAAATCCGTTCGTTTTTATAGAAGTTATGATCCTTTTGGTTTCTCATTTTTTATAAAATTGTTCATCTCCCTTTTTTATCATTATTATTAGCCCTATCTATCTCTTATTGGTTTTCACATAACATGGAAGAATTTTACTTCATTTATTAAACTTTGATTTTTTAATTTCTTTAAAAATTACAACATTAACTTTTTATTCATTTTTTAATCAGCAAATAACTTTTTATTTATAACTTTTTTCAAAAAACTTTATTAAACTTTTTTATTAAGTGCTTATTTCTTTACAATACAGTGTTTTGAAAACCACTTTTTTTATAATTTTAATTTCCCATTGTTCTTTGGGTTGCGTGTTCATTTTGGCTCGCTGTAGCCTACTTTCTCTTTGAAGTTAACGGTACTTGCTTGGTACTATCTTGTCTTAAGGACTAGAATATTTTTCGTGTAAAATTTTTTTAGAAATTGTAATTTTGAGCGGTGAAGCCCTCCTTAATCCGTCTCAACTTGTAAGAAGTTAACTTGATAGAACATCGTCCTTGAAACATGTTTGAGCTAGTAAACATAAAACAGGTGTTTTATATACAGTAGAACCTAGATTATACGAGTTTCCATATTAACCAAGGCGAATTTAAAAACAAAATTTTAAATCAATTCTGTTAACTTACAAATAAAAGTAAGTTGACTGAATTGATTTTGATAATGAATTCCTAGCTTGAAAGGATTTCTCAATAAATAAATTTATAATAAAAACTATTGTGTTAGATGTTAGATTTAACAGAAAAACATTTGGAAAACGGTTGACCTTAAAGGCCATCCATGTAACTTCCCGCTAAGTTTAATTACAACAAACACTATATTTGGAAATTTTGAACTGCCATAACTTTTGAATGAATCAACCGATTTTTATGCGATTTGCGGCAATCGATGCAGTTTTTGAAGTCCATTGAAAGAATCAACAACAAAAATTTTTCAGATGAAAAGTTTTGGAGAAATTGAGGAAAAACACTTATTTTGATTGTTTTTCGTTCACGATATCTCGCGAATGAATCAACCGATTTTTATGCGATTTGCGGCAATCGATGCAGTTTTTCGAGTCCATTGAAAGAATCAACAACAAAAATTTTTCTGATGAAAAATTTCGGAGAAATTGAGAAAAACACTTTTTTTATTTTCTTTCGTTCACGATATCTCACGAACGAATTAACCGATTTTGACCGGACTGGTACCGGTAGCGATCGACGTCGCTTTTCAAGGTTAAAAGCTGATTAGATTTTGGAATTGATCGGTAAAGCCGTTTAAAAGTTATTCCAAAAAAACCTGATTTGAAAAAATTGTATTTCTTAGTTTTTTCAAAATTTCTCAGAACCTACCGGTCCGAATTAGTTGAAATTTTCAGGAAATCTAAGTTTGATGGAACTCTTTAGAACGCCGTTTGGTAGGATCCAATCGGTTAAGCAGTTCAAAAGTTATAAGCGGGTCACATACATACACACACACATACATACAGACAGGGTGACACCCTCTCGGGAGTGGTCAGGGAAGATTCCTAGGACCTCAAAACGTCGAGATCTGATGAATACTCGATTTTCGAAAAACGGGGTGAAACCAATAACTTCCCGATTTTAGAAAATTTTCAATTTTCTTAGCGGGAAGTTAAAAAAACAAAACAGTTTGCCGTGTGCAGCTTGAAAATATTTCCGCTCCTTACCCAACATAATTGTATGGGTGATGTTTAGCGGACATAGTATAGTGTAAGGGTTCTCAACCTGGGGGCCGTAGAAGAATTTCAAGGGAGGCGTGAGTGTATTAAAAAAATAAAATATTCTAAATATTGTCAAGGACAAACAGCACCATCCCTCTCATTAATGTCGTAAAAATTACTGGTATTACATGCCAACCTAAAATAGATCCTAGATTACCTCAAAAAAATTGTATTTAGTTCTTTCATTTCATATGTTTTGATAATAATATATTAAAAATAAAGTTATGTGTAGTAATATTAAATTTTTTGTTTGAAATTATCCATACAGAAATCCCTTGCTATTCGCGGAGGATAGGTTCTGACAAATTGCCGCGAATAACAAATCCGCGAATAACTAAACCTAAATCTTTATAGGAAGGGGGGGAGGGTTATGTTTTTGACATATAGAAAATTTTAAAACATATACTAATATCTATAATTTATTTATTTACATAAGATACAGGCAGTCCTTGTTATACGCTGTCCGGCTTTACGCGATTTCGCTTGTACGAATGGTTTGGAATGTAGACTACAGTTGATAATTTTATAAGTTATTGGAGCGTTGTTTGTCATCTCACTCTCCTCTCAAGGTCAGTGCTCTCATAACGGTACCTTTATCCATCCCTACTTGCTCGTTCATTGTCTGGATTTGTCTGTTTTTAGAACTTAGTCATGTCAAGGCATCAAACTATCGTTCGCTGTCAGTAGCGAAAATATTGGTTACGACTGTTACGAGTGATAAAACGTAGTAAAAACTTAATTTATTTCAAAATATTTTACTGAAGATTAGTATTAAATATTTAATACTTTAAAATTAATTTGACTTGCTGTACACTAAATTGATGTCTCCAACTAAATCACAGTATGCCATTGACCTTCATTTGCACAAGTCCACTTGTATTCACCCAGAGGTGGGTTGTAGGGAAATCCCATCTTGTATGTTTTGTTGTATTTGTGAGTGTTTCGCCGACGTGGTACTTATCCTATGTTATTAAATTCGTACAATAATAATTACAGTGCTACACTATAATAATTTACAAATTTTGTGTGTACGTTATTGCTATTTATATAGTATTATTTTCTTTTTTAGCACCCGCGAATAATCAAAACCGCGAATATCGAGGGATTACTGTATTTTCATTTAATAACCAGCTTCAGCTATCCTAACCAGCTTCAGTTTCAAATTCCAATTGTTCTACTTGTATTAACCACATGTGGTGTTACGGGGGGGGAGATGTGATCTCACATCAGTGTTCAAAGGGGGGGGGGGGGGGGCAGAGCCTGAAAGGTTGAGAACCGCTGGTATAGTGAATGACGAAACAGTCTAAGTCCTGTTATATACACTCCTCTCTTTACTATATTTGGAAATTTTTTAAAGAAATGCTTGCAACATGCACTCAAATAGCTTGGCATTGCAGAAAGTTAGCATGGATAGATGTAAGATTAAGCTCCAATTTAAAATCATCCGATTATTTCTGCCTTGCCCTAGATAAATAAAAATTCTGACATAAAAGTACGTAATTTCTTATTTTACAGGCTCGAGAAAAACACAATATCGAACTAGATTGGGAACGCCCAGTCGAAGGTTTACTTGCAGACGGTTATGATGTTCACTACGGAGCCCGTTCAATAAAATATGAAGTTGAACGTAGAGTCGTCAACCAACTAGCTGCTGCGCATGAACGCGGCGTAATTGGTAAAGGATCCAAAGTATCTCTGACAATACATTGGCCTGTTGCGGAAACCGAGGGAGGTACGGCTGTTATAAGAATGAGAGTATCTCGACAAGGAAAACAAGACTACGTCGATTTCGATGAAAATTATATGATTGCTAAAAATATTAGTAATGATTTTATATGAGTTGTATATCTAATGTATTTATTTGTATGTATCTTGTATATCAAAAGCATTTTATACTGAGTGTAAATAGTTCAGTTACCATATTGTTGCAGTTTATTGGATTGGATTTATTTATTTCGTTGAACCTATATTAGTTCAAGTTATAGTCTAAGAGATAATAAATCAAGTATACGTGAAAGACTTGCCGATATTATCTACACTAATATTATAGAGGTAAATTTTATAACTACTGAACCGATTGAAAAAAATAGTTTTACTAATAAAAAGCTACACTATCCCTGAGTAACATAGGCTATAATTCATTTTTAAAAAACATTTTTTATTTCAATATTTGTAAATTTAGTCGTAAATAATCTTAGGTTAGGCCTACATTGATAAACCAACACATGTACTTACATTTATCACCATAGCAACCAATTGAATAAAGTAACATAAAACAGGTGTTTGCTCCAATATTTCCAATAACAGCTGATTTCAAACTTTGGAGCAATTATTTGTATGTCTAACTTTTAGGTTAGGTTTTATTAAAGAGTAGATCCTGAGCCTTGTTGGTTCTTTTA
Source organism: Philaenus spumarius (assembly GCA_018207615.1). NCBI lineage: Eukaryota > Metazoa > Arthropoda > Insecta > Hemiptera > Aphrophoridae > Philaenus > Philaenus spumarius. Next base: position 13,109 of record JAGFPH010005600.1, read on the forward strand.
ACCTTTATTATAACTGCTGTTATAAAATACACGAAATAATTTGATTTGGACTTTTAACATTATTTACCATCTTAGCTTTGGGGTTATTATTAATCCTACACCCTTATTATAAACATGATTATGAGTATAGAAGGTCACAACGGGGTTGGTGTAAGGAGCACGCAGGGGTTTCCCCTAGTCTTCAATAAACGATAGTTAAATAAAAACTTTGCAGTAACCTTAATAAACACTACACTATGAACACTAAATCTATAAATTTGTTTTACTATCACAATAACAGATTAGTAAAATTTACATTATAGTTGGGGGTCATTCCATATCAAATCAACACAGGGTATAAACCTGACCACTTCAGAATTTGATGAAATTTGGTATGAAGGTTGTCCTCATAGAGAATAAGAAAAGTGCCAATAACCCAAGCCAAATAACCAAGCCTGGAAAGGTTCTTTCAAAAGCTATTGTTGATACCGTTAAGTCATTTTATGAAAGTGATGATATAAGCAGAATAATGCCCGGTATTAAGGACTGTTTGACTGTAGTCGATTCGAATGGAATTAAAACAAAAATATCAAAACGACTAATATTGTGTAATCAGAAGGGAGCATACTTATTGTTTAAGGAAAGTTTCTCACATATTACAATAGGTTTTTCAAAATTTGCCGAGCTTCGACCAAAACATTGCATACTGGCAGGCCAAAGTGTTACACATTCAGTCTGTGTGTGCACAATCCACCAGAACTTGAAGTTAATGATAGAAAATACGAAATTAGGAGCTTTGACAAATGGACAACTAAATACTTATAAACACTGTTTGGCAATAATTCTGTGTAATCCACCAAACATTAATTGTTATATAAGTGAATGTACAGAATGCCCAGGTATTGCCCCAATTTGCAAAATCATTGAAGAGGCTTTTGAAGAAAATCTT
>JAGFPH010005600.1:21314-34108 GCA_018207615.1 Philaenus spumarius
ACCCCCCTCGGTCCCAATTAGTTCGGATTTTCGACGCTCTACTGTATATATAAAATTCAAAAAATTTTTTTTTTGAAAACACCAGTTTTTATGTTCCTACTACAAGACTGCTAACAAAACTAGGCCTAGATTGAATAGTAATTTAGGAATATATGCTTTGCCCAAAAATGAAATATTATTATATAACAAAGTGTAGAGAATAAATCATAGAATTGAACTGTATACTTGAAAAAATTCTCTCACGGAGGGAGAATATACATATCTGTGTGTCTAGACTGTGGGAACTGCACGTATTGATTTCAACAAATGTCTGTATTTCACAGGACTATACCAATAAAAGCCTAACACTAAATGTGGTTTACTTTACACTAAATGATAGGTTGTAGTTTTCTCTTCAAATCAAAATACATTTCATTATACAAATTTATCGAATAGCAATAGATATATCGATTGCAAAATGTGCTTGATGATTGGTTGAAAACTGTCCAATTGCAAGGGTTAACAGAAAACTTTACAGAAACTATAAGAGTGACGACTGATTGGAAGGCAGTTTTAGAACGTTCAAATCTTGACGAATCCAAAGGTGTCATTATATTATTTTCAAAACAATTCTGTCGAACAATATTGAACCTTAGAGAAGTGACAAAGTTGAGTAATTTCTTTGTGTTTTCTCGTGTGGAATTAGCTCTTTAGAAAACTACAAATTTAAAACGACGATTACATATGTAAATATAAGTTTTAGAACAAATTTATAAATACACAAATTAAAGTTTAAATCATTTCCTTTCCAACGGTTTTTGTTTTATTGAGATCGGATGATTTTTGGTGGGTGAAATATTCAATACAAGTTAAGTAGTCACAGGCTACTCAATTCACTACTGCGGCGAGCTGAGACCACTCAACTTGAGTGGTCTAACACATGTAGGGTTAAGTAATACGATGTGCAGTGTTCATAGTGTATGCTCTGTTATTTTTTTATAAAATGGTGTTCAGCTACAATAACATTATGTGAATTTGGATGCCATTTCCATTAAAAAAATGAAAAACTTCCAACTGGCAAAACCATTTTTTCCCACTAGAAAATGTAAAAAGAGCAAGAGTAACAATGTAGCAGAGTCCATAACATTCTGATAGACTTCTATTGGCATGAGAAACATTATGTGCACTTAAACATTAAAATGATACATGAATTGACTATCACAAAGGACATTTTGTAGTCTACCAATCTCTACAAGATCAATGATAATATAAAATCTTAAACTAAACATACTACATCTTCTATAAAATGTAGACAAAATTTGACAATACTGTAGTTAGAATATAGTAAGTTGTAATTACTTTCAATAAGAACAAAAAATGTAAATTGTGTGCGTAAGACCACACGGAAGAAGTGTAAACTTTTTAACACAACTTACGAAATGAGGAAGCACAATGTCAATTTCAGAAGTAGCCTATTACCAATTAAACTATACATTGTGTTAACATCAACGGGTTAAGCCTATGACGTAGGACAATCTGTTACACTTATATACCCAACTCAAATATATTAAAATAATAATGCGTTCGTGGCCTAACCAGCTAAGGCGCTAGTCTATGGTGATGGACTCTGCTGGTTCGAATCTCGGTAAGACCAAAACTTTTTCAAACTGACGGAATAGAGCGTTTCAGAAAATGCGTGACGTTAAAGTTAGATTCACCCGCCAACAAACATAGCGCCGAGGTGCGAAAATAGAATAAGCCTATGTATGACGTAGGACAATCTGTTACACTTAAATATCCGACTCAAATAAATTTAGTGTACCTATAGAAGTTTACACTTCAAAAAGTGAAAAATAAAAACCCTGAGGTACAGTAGAACCTAGATTATCCGAGGTAATTGGGACCGGGCACACTTCAAATAATCAAAAACTCTGATTAATACGGTAGGCAGTGAGAAAACCATTGAGGTGCGAGTTCCTGCATCATTTACGACGTTATAGGCTGATTTGGAGCCATACTTACTTTAAAATCTATTTTATTTGGCTTTAAATAATATACAATAGTTTTAAATTAATAAAGAAGGTTTGATAATGTACTCAAATGAAACAAATTGGCTCCTGTAATAAAAACAACTTAAACTGACATGTTCTTGTATTTATGAAAATTACAAATTGAAATCTTTAAATTGCAAACATTTATATTTATAAATACATAAGTTATAAACCCACATACTTTAAAAATAAACGGTACCAGAAACTGGCGCATACTTTCTCACAAACATATTTAAATTATTAAACAGATTCACTGCTAAGGACGCACATGTGAGCTTGACAATGAACACTATGAGAAGTGGCCTACACATAGTGCATCACACGCCAACCTCCGTATTGGGAGTATTTTCAATACGAAATGCATTGCGTGCTTCGCACGCCAACCCCCGTATGTAACCCCAACTGTGACTTCATAATTGTATTGAAGTAGGAGAGGGGATAGTACATTAAAGTAGGAGAGTAAGTAATAAATATTATTATTAGCTAGAGAGAAAACTATTCAATCGATTTCAAACAAATTTGCACCAAACATGTCAATTAGGCCTGTATAGATGCACGAAAAAAGGTTTTTAAAAATTTGGAAAAAACCTCCTTTTTGGACAAAAACCCCCCAAAAATCAGTTATTATTATTATTAACTAAACGAGAATTTTTAGAAAGATGCGGTTTTTTGCATATGGTAGGGTACATTAAGGGCTACAAATAAGCCAAATTTTATCAAAATCGTTAGACAGGTTTTTTTATAAAAAAATAACAGATTTTTGGGGTTTTTTTAGGTTGTTTTTAAAATATTTTTAAAACCTTTTTTCTTGCATCCATACAGGATTAATTGTCATGTTTGCAAATTTGTTCGAAATCGTTAGAATAGTTTTCTCTCTAGCTTTGTATACATACAGACAGTCAGACATTTTGTAAAAATCACTTTTTTGGACTCAGGGGGTCCCAAAATGGATATTTCCACATAAATCTCAACATCGATTTTTTTTGCGATCACTATACTTTCTCTATATTATAGTATAGTGAGAAAGTAAAAAAGCATTTCATTGACATTTGCTTAACACTGACACCATGCATTTTCGAAGGATGGCGAGACATAAATATGATGCCGTGAAGAGAAGATTGTATAACAGGCCCAAGAATGTTTCGTTGTCCACTAAAGGTCACCCATACGATTGCGTTGGGTAAGGAGCAGAAATGTTTTCAGGATGTACATGGCAGACAATTGTTTTTTTTTTATTTCTTTTCAATCTAACATCTAACAAAGTTTTTACTATAAATTTATTTATTGAGAAATCCTCTCAAGCTATGAATTCTTTATCAAAATCAATTCAGTTAACTTACTTTTATTTGCAAGTTAACATAAATGATTTAAAAAAAAAATTTAATTCACCTTGGTTAATACAGGAACTTGGATAATTGAGGTTCTACTATATGTAAAAGACCTGTTTTATGTTTACTAGCTCAAACATGTTTCAAGGATGATGTTCTATCAAGTTAACTTCTCACAAGTCAAGCTCAATATTTATTTGTAATCTCATTCAAAAGAAGAGCAATAAGTTCCATTCCTGAATGTATAACAGTATTGTAATCAACATAGACAACTGATTTACCTTCTTAGCCCAGAAGTGGAGTTCCTTAGACACCAACTTATGTAGTTCCGATCTTGAGAACGGTAAAAAATAAACAATTTCATTTATCCTGCCTAGGAATTCATCGCGGCCAAAGTGTCTTTTCAGAATAGGTCTGACAACAAAGTCTTTAAAGTGTCGTGATATTGTTACGTTCGATAGCTCCTCTTCTTCTATAACAGCAAAAGAGACTAATTCCATCATTATATACTTAGGTGTGAAAAATATTATCAATAGAAGTACAATAATTATAGAATTAGAATTATTGTTCTATTCGTGGCAAGTTTAAACCAATATTTCCAAATTATACTTATTAAGATGTATAACAAATTTGTTTTTACAAAAATGGAGTTTTACAATAAGAATTAAATGAGATATTCTGTCGAAGGCTTTACTTAATCCAAAAGGGTAGCACATACGTTCTTTTTGCTTCAAAACCAGTGTTTTTATAAAGAACCATTCACACTGTAATGAACAAAACAATTTGTAGAAACACATTGGAATAATCGCATACCTAATTTTCCTTCCAGTCTGTGCGTCGTCATATTTTGTGCTTCTTTTCTGAGCTGCAAAGCGTGTTCAGCGATTTCGTTACTCGCTAAATTAGAAGTCATCACAAAAATAGCATCTTTACACTCGATAGTCTTCCCTTTCCCATCGGTTAGTCGGCCCTAAAAATAAATGCAGAGGTTACAATTACAATTAACCTATATTTGGGATTCCAAACTGTGGGCCGAATCTATCACTCTGTATTAGGCCTACAACATTTTGCGGTGAAATGTTTCTTGGGGGATGCGAAACTGAAAAGGAATTGAGACAAACATTGTTTGATAATGTTAAACACCTCCAAAGTGCTCCAGTAAATTGCAACCAAGTACCTAGAAATCTATACACAATTTTCAAAGTAACGTTTAGTAATTTAATTTACTACCTCAAAATAATAAACTGTCTAATTATTTATTTTGAGAAAACCTGATTATAATTTCTCTTCAAAGTTTCAACAGTTTCTTCTTAAAACAATTAATTATGATTCAAATTTAAATTCTTTAAACAAAAATAAAGATCAATTTATTAGCGTTATTGAGGAATTCAAGTTGTAAAAAGCAATAAGATAAAGATAGCTAGACTCTTCTGGCGGGCCAGAGACCGGTCTTGGCCTTGAAGCAGATATGCGTACCATGGTTGCGATGAGGGCCTGACTTCGTGGGATTAGTGTCGCTGCTGATAGTTAGAGGTTTACCCTGACGGTCTATCCTCTGAGTGGGTGCTGGTGGAGAGCTGATTTCACTATAATATTAAATGAGCAAATCTCCTTTAACCCTTCAACGCAGGACTTTTTATAGCATGACCGACCTCTCTTGCGGTACTTATTTTGCATGTCAGGCCCTAATTTTGGAATACTTTGCTAAAAATTGCATTACTCTGGTTCTATACATCCTAGCAACATAATTTTTTTACTAAATTGTTAACAAATAAATAAACTGCAATACACACACAAAACTAAATTTTTCTAGCAAAATCACACGCAATTTTACAGAAACAAAACTTCCAGCAATCGAAAAAACTACAATTTGTTACTAATACAACATTCTAAAACTACCTAATAATAATAAAACAATGTAAAACAGCATATTACACAATAAAACTACTGAATATAACGACCAAACAAAGGCTAGACGTAAATACATATTATATGCACAACGAATGAAACTAAGCCAAGGTCAAAAACCTCAACGTTTGTAGACATCTCCCTCTCTCTCGCACACTTTATCGATCGATAAATAGCTGTAAAACATCGCCAAACTAACGGACAACATACTGGATATTGTCCTAATTCCAAGTAGTTTGTAAACCCACTGCCAGATAACACCACATGGCAGACTGTCGGCAAACGTAGTTACTACGTGAAACCACTTTCCAGGACGTTTTTTGCCACTGTAGTGACTACATGAAACCACGTTAAAGGGTTAAGTCAAACATGATATTCAACACATTATTACCTCAAAGTAAATCCTCCATGACAACTGATGCAATATAGAACAGGACCTATTATTGATTTGTCTTTCAGATGTATAAGACCTTGTGCTATAATTGCATGAATTGAACATTGCTCAGATTGAAATGTTATTAGTGATGTAAAATACCCGGGTATTTAAAACTGTGGGTAAATACCCGGGTACTTATGTTAACTTTCAACGATATGACCGCTACGAGATTAATTGCAAACTTATTTCAAGTAAACGTATGTATTATGAACGTTCTATAGTTATTGAATGATATTATGCCTTAATATAATTAATATTATCATCCAATTAAACTAATGGGTCTATTAATGAGCAAATAAGAATAATTTTAGTAAACCAAGAGGCTACGAGGTAATTGCCAACCTATTTCAAGTAAATATATATAGTGTAAATGTTCTATAATGATTGAATGATATTTTTCCTTAATAATAGTAATTATCATTATCATCCAATTAAATAATTGGGCCTACTAATGACCAAAAAAGATTAATATTAGTTAACAAAGATAAAACCCAAAACAGATGCAGAATCTAGACCATTACTCTACAATTTCAGAATTTTCTATCAAGCAAGGGTAAAAAAGTATGCCAATTTGAACGCTACAAATTCATTTTAATACAGAAAAGTAGGCAGTTGTAGGCTACATGTGGTTCAGTCAGTATCAGAATTTGAACTAGGGACTTCTTCTTCAGACTCAGATGATTCCTCGCTTGAAGCAATTTCCAAAGGTTGAGAATCTTTATCGCCTTCATCTTCAAACTCTGGTCTATTGCTGGATGCAGTTCATTTTTCCTTTTTTCAGCAATCTCCAATTATGGGAGAGGTATGTAATTTTCGCCGCTCTCTCTGTCGTTAATTGATTTCTTCTTTTATTGTGTATCCATGAAAAGGTGCTGAATGTCCTCTCAGTTGCGGCTGAAATGACAGATGCCCCAAGAATATTAATTGCCACGTCAGTTAGTAAACATGTTCCTCTCAGCTGCCTCCACCAAAATAAAGGCTGCACTTCATTTTCATCTTCCTTTGATGTTATTCCTTCCCAAATGAATTGGCGATGCCAAATTCCTTCTTTATCTCGGTAATCACCAAGGTCTTTTTGAATGTCAATGATCTTCAAGCCCATGTTGTTCCCTACTTCACATATGAAACTGATGGCGTCAAGTAATTCTTCTGTGTCAAGATGGCAACCTTGGCTTGAAGGACTTTCTGTAGCTAGGTCAAGATATCTGCAGCTAGGTGGATTTTACTTATTGCTTGTTTCATCCGCTTGTCTAGTTTGTTTTTTATTATTTTTTCTTCTGCTATTTGAAGAGGCGAGAGTGGGATTTCTCGGTCAAAGTTTTCTTCAATGTTTCTAACTTAGAGTCTCAGACTTTGTGAATCAGGGCACCTTGGCTTGAAGGACTTAAGATATCTGCAGCTAGGTGGATTTTACTTATTGCTCGTTCCATCCGCTTGTCTAGGGTACATTAATACTTGGACGATTAGACCTAAATTATAAATTAATACCTAGCCTAATTAAAAAAAATTACTATTCTTTCGAAAGGGTGAAGGATTTCCACTGCCCTAAATTCAAATACAGCATTATGTTTGAAATAATAAAATACTCGTACTCGTACCTATTATATTAGCTATTACTCATATGCTTGATAATAATAAATACCCATTTTGTATGACATTTTTGGGGAATTGAGGGGGGGGAAGGGGCTTTACTCAAAAAGGTACTATATTCTCTAAATAGCTCTAAATAAGGTTATTACTGAGTGTAATATGCTTAGAAATACTTACAACAATATTTAAATAATTATTTCTCATAAATACCCTCATTTTGGGTATTTACCCTGGCCTCGGGTAAATACCCGGGAAAAACCAATTTTATATTTACCCACCCGCTGGGTATTTACCCGGCCCACATCACTAAATGTTATGTATTGATGTGTGTATGATTTGTGTTTTTTATTATCTTGATAAAAAATGATTTATTTAATAAAGTTATTTATTATCTTGAACTGCCCAAAATGAAGCAGAAACAAGGAGAGTAAATACCTAAAAAAAGTTATGTCAATATACTGATATTTAATTATGATTCAATTTTTTTTTTACATTTTGTTATTTCAAATCATCCTTATGTTTAGTGATTTCTGAATATTATGATAAGGAGGCTTTCATTGTAAGTACTTACCTCATCAAACAACTGCAACAGTACAGTTAGAACATCAGGATGGGCTTTGTCTACTTCATCAAACAACACCACAGCATCGGGACATTTCTTGAGCCGCTTGGTCAATTGTCCTCCGTCATCGTGACCTATATATCCAGGTGGCGCACCAATTAATTTAGCAACCTGTGTAAGTCATAACAGTGAGATCATCAGGCTATAAAAATAATTAGCTAATTACAAATAAATGTAAGTTAACTGAATTGATTTTGATAAAGAATTCATATCTTGAGAAGATTTCTCAGTAAGTGAATTTATAGTAAAAACATTTGTGTCAGATTGAACAGAAAGAAAACAGAACTGTCATTTGCCTTATACAGTAGAGCGTCGATAATCCGAAACGTCAAAAATCCGAACTCGTTCTGAGGCAGCCCATGCAAAAATTTTGTTTTCGTTTTCGCAAATTCCAATTATTGCGTCGTAAAAAATTTCACAAAAATTTTCATAGCAGTTTGACATTATTATCTCTTTTTAAACACTTCTTAATACCTGCTCTCACACGCCCTCACAACAGACTGGCTGTCAGTATTTTCACTGTCACGCGCCTATAAGCTGCTTTAGCGCTAACAGTAAACATACAGAAAGTTCATTCATTTCTCTTTGTGTAATCATTATAACAGTGTGTCGTACATACAGTAGTGTACTGTACAGTAGGCTATTTTTTTATTTTTCGTTTGTGTTAACTACACAAACAATGTACAAGGGAACTTTTAATTATGTACTGTACTGTAATCATGTTGGCCCTACTGTGTACGTGCAGGTTCTTCTACATCATAATATGTAAGTAGTCTTACATACGGTATTGGTTGTTTTCAAAAATCCGAACAAATTGATAATCCGAACCCCCCTCGGTCCCAATTAGTTTGAATTTTCGACGCTCTACTGTACATCCTAAAACATTTCCGCTCCTTACCCAACGCAATAGCATGGTAACCTTTAGCGGACAGGTAGTATAGTGAATTACGAAGCGGTCTTGGGCCTGTTTATAATACCCTCCTCGTGGCATCTTATTTACGCCTCACCATCCTTTACCACGAGTTGTTTCTTCCCCCTGGTACTGTATTTTGTTTTTAGTCTGTGAATGAGAGTGTCATTATGAGTTGAAAGCAAAAGTGTGTTGTTTTACCTTTAAATCAAAAATAGAAAGTAATTAAACGATTTAATGGAGGTGATTTAATAAGAAAAGCGGCAAGTGGTGTATGTATTGAGGAAGTGAATGTCGGGGATTGGTGACGAAATAGATTGTAAATTGAAAAGCGGGTATCTCAATAAAGAAGAGGCTAGACAACAAATAAAAAAAGTGAGCATGAGAAAAATTCAGAGGCATTACTTTTGCGGTTTTTACTACGGTGTCCAATTTCTTTCGTTTGAGAACATTATCAAACCGCTTTGTTTATTTAAAAATATATTATTTAAAGCCAAACAAAGTAGATTTTGAAGTAAGTATGGTTAAAATCAGCCTATAATGATGTAAATGATGCGGGAACTCGCATCTCAATGGTTTTCTTACACCCTACCGTATTGTCCGAGGTCTGCCCAGTCCCAATTACCTTGGATAATTGAAGTTCTACTGTAAGATGTTTATTAACGACAAAGTCGCCATCTTTGACTACCGTTACTGCTTGCATGTCACATTAGCTCTGCAGAGTCCTTGCGTCTGTAAATTTAACTACTAATGGCTACAAATACGCCAAATTTGATCAAAATTTAGAGCCGTTTAAAAAAATAAAATAACTCATTTTTTGGGGGTTTTTAGCCAAAAAGGTGGTTGTTTTTCAAAATTTTCCAAAATATTTTTTCGTACATCTATGCAGGCCTAAGTGACAAGTTTGGTGCAAATTTGTTCGAAATTGATCGCATAGTTTTCTCTCTAGCTTTGTATACATACAGACAGACATTTTGTAAAAACCACTTTTTTTAACTCAGGGGGTCCCAAAACGGATATTTCCACAAAAATCTCAACATTTATTTTTTTTTGCGATCACTATAGTATAGTGAGAAAACTAAATTTTATTGAAGATCCACTGTATCCTACCTTACCTCATGCTTCTCCTGATACTCAGACATGTCAAGCCGGATAAAATCTTCAGTTTTGCTGTTCTTCTTATGCCTATAATTTGCCAGTTGCTTAGCCAATTCAGTCTTGCCAATACCTGAAGATCCCAGAAATAAAAACACCAAAGGGTGTTCGTCATCCGACCATCCATTTTCTTTACGCCGTATAGCTGTGTAAACAAATTATTGTAAATACTGGGTTAATTTAAATTCATACATTGTCACAAGCATCAGTTTCCTGGATACAGTAAAAATAGGTCAAACTCAATGCCAAAAATATTGAAGATAAAAATTCCATTCTTGCGCACTGGCTTTATTGTACGGTTGTGATTAAAGATACAATATTATGAGTCTTAATGTAATCATTATTAAGTTAACGACAGTTTACCTGAGGCTACAATATTTATAGGGCCTTCTTGTCCTACGATGTGCTGTTTCAATCTTTGTTCTAAGGGAAAACGTCTTCGCTCTTCAGCTTCTTTTTGTCGTTGAATTTCATCAAACTGTTGAAAAAAATCCAAATTAATTTTATTGTAAAAAAGCGTGGGTGGTTGACATAAAATGTTACAAATATTTCATTGGTAGTTATTAATAAAAGTAGAATAAAAATACAATAAAACACACCCCACGCTTTTTTAAAATAAAATTAATTATTTTGTTAATTATTAAATTCTTATTGCAAATTATTTAAGTATAATGAATTATTGGACTTTCTGTCGCTGTGAAACAAACTCTTCATACTTAAAAATTAATTTATACTTTTTAGGTTTGGTATTAAAGCGTGTTTTTTTAAAACTATAATTTATTTTCTTATTTTTAGTCTCAAATCGGAATCAAAAGTAGTTGTAATCAAGAGACTTGATTTTTTGTATATCGTATGTATGACAATAGATTTAAAATTATGTATGTACAACTTTTTGAGGGGGGGGGTATATAAATTATTGTGTGGTCATCATTTCTTGATGAGTGTGCACATTTTCATGTAAATCAGAAGTCTTTAAGTTGGTGAAAATTACGTTGAAAGATTCCGTTACATACAGGTCAAGTTAATATTAAGCGTGTAAAAAAGCCACCTCCATTTACTCTGCATTGTACGAATCAGCTTCTTGCTACAAAAGATTTGTATGTGTCCCTTAAAAGAATACTGGATTTTTTCACTTGTAATTTAGTTAAAAGAATAAGCTCAGCTGAATGAAAACAACAGCTGACCATACAGAGTTGGTGCAATAAATCGTATGGTTTATTATAATAGGCTAACTATTAATCATCCATGTTCTCACTACAATAACAGCTGATTTCATATTTTAAAACAATTTCTTTATAGTTTTTAGGTTAAGTTTGTATTTAGGAGTAGGCTTAATATTAATAATCTGATTTAGACATTGAATTGTATGATTAATTATTAACATTTATTAAAAAAAAAGCATCAATACTTAGGAATGGTGGTTTTGTTTTATGACTAGCACACGCGTGGGACGGAAGAAAGGGGATTAGTGTACTAAACCAAAACACTGTAACGCCTACCTAAGGGGAAATTCCAAATTAGACACGGAACCTGGCGAGCCTTAGGGAAATAAACCATAGTCTCAGTCATCGCTATAAAGAAAATTCTACAGCAAGAACTTTCGTACACAGCTCGGCACTTTTTTTATGACCAAATTACCGCTCAAAATTAAAGCTTATGTGCTGTGCCTCTTGTGTTAAAGGTTCTACAGTCAGTAAAGGTTTTCGACAACAATCTATTAACTATAAAAATGGTAAGCAATTGTTAAGATTAGAGGGTAGGTTTAAGAAATAAATATAGATAAATATAATTAAAATTGAGTTTAGAATAGTTTAGAATTTATTAGCCCAAGACGAAGACACAGAAAGTGGAGCATCATTGTGTAATAGTGCAACATGTTATGAAATAGTTGACTTGAACAAGACACACTTACAAAGACACTGTGGGACAGAGTTAGTTTTCCTGTGAAGCGGAGAAAACGCTGCTAGTCGGAAAGCGACCATTTTGTCTACGAGAATTCCAGTTAGAGAGAGCTTTGGTAAATAGGTAGGTGAACAGATTGTCAGATATCCATCATAAAAGTGTTTATGTTTCTTTTTATTTAAATTAAAGTAGAAGCTCATTCGAGCCAGCATTACACGAACATAGCTATTTCTCTGAGTGTTTCGTCTTGGGGTAGCATTGCCAAATTGATTAGTTAGAGTAATAAAGTTGATTAGTGTCAAAAGAATCAGTTATTCATTGTAGTTTTGTTTGTAGAGAGTGTAAAAATAACAGACTACCACTGAACCACTTGATAGTAAAATATAGTAAATTGTAAAAAGTACGGACTGATTACATAAATTAGTAAATTTATTTCTATGATTATACTCCTTGAACCTTAGTGATCCGTAACTTTGAACACTGGGCAGTTGGAATTATATTTCCACCCCTAACACAACCCAAGAACTGAAAACATAGTAAAGCACAAGCACATAGTAAAGCTAGTATCTGATAAAATTTATTAGTGGTTGATATAAGACAAGTGGGCCACTTTTCTATTTCGCTTCATGCTTTCTTCCAGTAACTCCTACTTTAGTTGCACAGACTCTCCCGCCTCCAGTCTCTTAATCTTGCAGAACTTTCTTTTATTGTTAAAACAATACACAAATTAAAAATACGATACAATTATGTAACATAAACCATTTTACTTAAGTAGCTTAGCTTAGTTTAACAAAAACTATGCAATTCATTGGTACAACGAATAAACAAACAGTAATGAAAGGAACTAAGGCATTTATCATCACTCGACATAAGCTTTACCTTATCAGCGAACTCGACAAGAAGCTGCCTGATG
>JAGFPH010005600.1:34508-60112 GCA_018207615.1 Philaenus spumarius
ACATAAGCTTTACCTTATCAGCGAACTCGACAAGAAGCTGCCTGATGTTTTCATTCTGAGTGTATTCGTAGGGTCTATGTCCTGCATCATTCTCCAAGGATGGATTCGCACCTGCGTTCAATAAGATGGCGACTATTTCTAGGTTATCTGTAAGCGCTGCGTAGTGAAGCGCAGTGAAGCCGTGGAAAGTTGCTCGGCTGTTCAACCTGTCGCTAAACTCTTCTTCTCTCCTCTGCAATACTAAATATCAAGTTTAAACTAGAGAGGTATTGTTAAGTGGAATGACCATCCAAACAATGTTATGACAATGCAAAATATTGTTTTTATTAACTCAGTAATTTCTATATTTTGGTACCTTACTTCACCCTTTACAACTGGGCCTGTACCCCAGTGTTCTAGCTTTAATCTGCCCATTGTTGTTGCTTTTATTTTTAGATCATTTAACGAAAGAAAAGTCCTGTTTACAGTTATGCAAATTTCTAAACAAAATATACAAATTAAATTGCAATAAAGTAATCAAAAACTGGAGTAATTATTAAGAGTTAAAAACAAAATTCATCATGCTGCTCCAAAAACAACAATAGGCCTACATGTATTGAGTTGTTAAAGTAGCTCTTTTTGGTCAGCTGGAGTCGAGGACATTAGGTGTGACTTTTCGTTTCTATAACTATTAATTGAAAGAACCCCCAAAGCAGAACAACGAGCGATGGTGCGACATTGTCGCAGAACGAAAATGAGGACTGCAGTATGAGGCTCAAAACAATCTGCGGTATTTGCAATCACATTCTCTGTATGTAAACCCAATTCAGCATTTAACAATAAATATCAGTAGGAAAAAATGTAAAACTTTCTTAGTTTGATGTATGTAGACATATTTCCTAGTAAAATGTTGAGGCAATTGTTTTGTTTGATAAGTAAACACTTCTTGTTCTATTTTTATTCATAGGGATTAGTTATTTGTACACAAGGTAAAGTAGGTTCAAGGTCAACCACTTACGGATTGGATTCGTTTCTTATCGTGTCTATTTATAGAATTAGGGTGTCTACTGTGACGAAATGTTATACATTTTATAGACCGGTAAACAAAAGTATTTAAAGTATAATAATTTTATATGTTTTAGGTAGCCACTGAAAAACTTCTTTGGAAGCCACACATCTCCTCAATCACTGTCCAAATTTTACCAAGGATCAATCTTCTTAAGATCGTGGCCAACAGGTCATGGGGAGCTGACACCTTGACCTTAAGAAAGCTCTACCTTCAGTACATCCGACCCAAATTTACTTATGCCTGCGAAGTCTGGGGAGGCGCAGCTAAGACACACCTGAGACATCTAGAAACAATCCAGAATGCAGCGCTTCGAATTTGCCTGGGATGCCCCAGGACCACATCGATCAGTGCCATGCAAATGGAACTCAACATTCAGCCACTGCTCCTATATCTCACAGAACGAACTTGGCTTAAACATCTCAAAAACACCTCCTTATACAACAACAACCCATCAAGTCAGCTGATCCCCACTGTTAACTCGAGCAAACAGTCTTTCAGAGCCAGAATCCAACAACTTTGTTTCGGCCATAGCAATTCTTCTCCGCTGAGAGTTCCCTCGGTCAACCCTGTGCCTCCTTGGATCTGGATCTCACCAGCAATATACACAGATATAGCAGGCGGTTTAACCAAGCAGGACAGTACACTCCACTTAAGACAGGCCGCACTGGAAACAATCGACACTGAACACCAAAACTTTTTACAAATCTATACTGATGGGTCACACAATCCGGAAAATCTCCAATCAGGATCAGGTGTCTATATCCCAGAGATGGAGTATAGTTTCTACGTCTCTTCTGTCAGTAACTCGAGCATGGAGACTGAACTTCTGGCCATCCTTGCTGCTCTCCAACACTGTGACAAATTGCCCAGGGAACAGATTTGCATTCTTACAGATTCCAAGGCAGCCCTCTTTACAATAAACATGTATAAACCATCTCCCTACTTTCACTATACACAGGCAATTCAAAGTCAACTCCAGAACCTACAAAAATATAAAACCATTCACTTCCAATGGATCCCCGGGCACAGTAACATACGTGGTAATGAGGAGGCCGATAAAATAGCAAGAACTGCTCTTCATCAGCATCCAAAGCCAGTACACACACCAGTTCTAACTACTAGCATTCAGGAAGCGAAACGTTTTATCAATCTGAAATGGATCGACATGTGGAAGAATGATACAACTGGCAGAGGATTGTTCAATCTGCTGAAGGGGCCAAACGATTTGGAGATATATAGGAACCACAATAGGCAGACTCAAACTTTCATTTCCCGATCCAGAACCGGACACATCATCACCGAGGAATACCTGTACCGTTTCGGTATGACGGATTCACCTCTGTGCACTAGATGTGGACAGAGGAGCGAGAGCCTGGAGCATGTGGTCCTTGAGTGTTCCCATGGTGATGGGGCAGTCAGAGGGGAAATGCTGAGACATCTTCAGGGTGACAACACCACAGGGGATCTTATGTCATCCATACTCACCTCCACAAAACTTGTGCAGCATGCTGCCCATCTGTACAGAAGACATCGTGCAATCGGCGCTGAGGCTGGACGCACGTAGTAAGAAGTAAGAAGTAAGAAGTAAGGTAGGACATTTTGGATATTTTCGGTATTTACGTTACCCGTGATTTGTTTTTTGTGGGAGTCCCGACAAAGTGCCTTTGTTTTACTTGTTATTTTTATTCCCGTAAATAGTGAAATTTAATTTCCACTTAATCCGAATTTTACAAGTATCATCTAAATAACATTTTCGCAGGCCTTAGCCATTGTAATTTAAATTAAGTTTTAACACCAATATTTTTCATAGAAACAAGAACAAATTATTGTTCTTGGGAGTAGGTTTTTTGTGGACATAGGCCTACGCTGTTGTATATTAAATTTTTTATAAAATTAGCGCTAATAATATTCGGACGTCGTATGTTTTTGCGGACATTCGTAATTGTATTTTAAATGATAGTATTTCTACAATGGTAGTTCATCAAATTTTCACAAATTGTATTTGGGCATCGATTTTGTTCGCGGACATACGATGAGATTGTATTTATTACAAATAATTAGGCCTAGTTGAGTTATTGGTTGCTTTTTGTTGATAGGTATCGGTATCGAGAATCGAAAAATTTGGTATGGACCAATCCCTACCATAAACGAAAATTTTAACTAGATCTTCAAGAGTAGTACAATTATTACTATTTTACCATCTCTGTACTAGACATAAATACTTATAATTTTTTGTACACTAGTCGATCTGTTTCTCTAGTCGTTCCATTTCAAATGACATTCTGACTATCATTATGTCTACGGTTTTCAATCGGCTAGTCCTTCGACTAGTTTAACTAGTCGATTAGCCCATCAAGATGTAGATTGCTATTGATGCGTGAAGCGTGATTTGAAAAATATGGAGATGGAGGTCTGTTTTTACCAATGTAATGATTAAAATCCCTGCTGCCAGGGATTTTTCGTATGAAGAGATTGGCACTACTGATATGTTGGCTTACATAATGACTAATGCAAGTCCTGCTGGTTACAAAGGAAACAGAAAATTTTTGAAACTTGCCCTATGTCAGAAATATTGGACTCAGTACTACAACCACTTCAAACCAGCCCCAAAAAAATAAATTAATGTCCTAAACAGTAACATCCAAAGATGTAAGGAGAATCCAAGAAAATTTGAATTAATCCTTGCCATATTTCAAAATATAAGAAAATGTAGGCCTAAAGTAAAATTAAGGATTAAAGAAGTTATAAGGCATATCTATAATTTTATAGAAATTAAAATAATTACTTTGTTAAATAAACACAAAGAATTTATCATTTGTGAATTGTTTACTTATTCACTTATAAAACCTCTATTATTAATTTATTACTAAAACGCCCGTACTCGCAGAAAGTTTTTCTCCTTAGCATCAACCGTTGCAGAAAGGTAAAACCCATTCTGCTTTGGGGGAAAGAACTATTTAACGATAGTAAACAATCGATTAAAACACTGATACATTCGATTGTAAATAACCGATAAAACAGCAGTTACAATCGATTTTAGTTCATTGTTGCACATTTTATTTGAGTGAAATGGAAAGGAAAGATGTATTTCAAAAAATCTAATATGTTTAAGAGTAGACCTAATATACAGGGTGATTTACAACTACACGGCAATGTCTCGGTAGCTCATTCTAACTCAAAATAAGAAAAAAAGTTCATATAAATATAGGCCCGAAAAAGCTTTGTTTTTAAGATATCTCCTATTTTGTTTTTTTACAAAATAATTTATATCTAGAGAACGGTTTGACTGATTGAGTTCAAACTTGACATGTAGTTTAACCTAACAATGATCTACCTCAAAAAAATGAAGCGATTATAAACGAATAATGCGTTTTAAAATGGCGGCTGTTTGAAAATGTTAAACCTAAATTACTCAAAAAATGTCAAGACACCTTTTTTTAGCCCTTTTGATTCCCCTATCGCATGGTGTCACTGTCAAAACGATCGGATGAAGGACAATAGCTAAGATAAAGATAATGACAGCAAATGTACATACAATATTGCTGTGTTTACTGTGTTGGTATAACAAACCAATTATTACACATAACTTAACTATTATACTTCATCAGATTGTTTTGACAGTTACACCATCCGATAGGGAATCAAAAGGGCTACAAAAAAGGTGTCTTGACATTTTTTTGTTAAAATATACAGTTTTTGAGTAATTTAGGTTTGAAATCGTCAAACAGCCGCCATTTTGAAATGCATGATTGGATAGAATCGATTATTTTTCTTGAGATATATCATTGTTAGATTAAACTTTATGCCAAGTTTGAACTCAATCAGTCAAACCATTCTCTAGATGTTATTTTGTAAAAATGAAAAAAATGGTGGATATCTGGAAAACGAAGCATTATCGGGCCTATGTTTATATGAACTTGTTTTCTTATTTTTAGCCATAGAATGAGCTACCGAGACATCGCCGCGTAGTTCTCAATCACCCTGTATATATACAGTTAAATAATGTAGTTTATAGATATTTAAAGGTTGCATCAACGCACGTACAGGATCAGGTGGTTCAATAAAATAAAAGACAGCAATCAGTGATTCAGTGAATTTTTAGTTAAACAATGGTTCTCTATAATCCTTATGGTTAAAGTTTCCAAAATATATAATATTATATATATTTATACTTCAATATCTTAAAACCCTCAATTACTACATCCAAAAACAGAGCAATCTGAATATTATTATGATATATCCAGAACAAATGACTTTTTAAGCTTATCTCTTATTGATTCATGGAAAAGAGTAGACTGTTGGTTTGCTCATCTCTTTAGTTAAAGTATCAGCTTCCGTGTGCGTGTGTAGCTCCCAAAACCTAACCTATATATTGTAGTTTAAGTACTCCTAAAAGAAACTATAAAAAGGCCCTGCAGACAGGATAACAATACTTAAATAATGAATTGCATACTGGACTTTAATCCTTACGTCTTGCTCTGAATAACTTGGGATCCCTAACTTTGCAGCTATCAGCTGATTGACTATGTTAATCCATAAGGGCAACCCTACTTTCACAACCTTCAACATTGAATAGAGTCGTATATTAAGATACTTCCAACTTACCATCAAGAGAATTCATTTTCTTCGCAACAGCCGTCTTGTAAGCGTTTATAAATTCATCTCCTATATTGGGATCCGCTCCTAATTCAAGAAGTACTTCTATGTTATCCACTCTGCGATTTATTACAGATACATGGAGAGCCGTCCATCCGAGAGTATGTCGTAGATTTACATCAACTTTATCTTCCGTTATTAATCTAAGGCATACAAGCTTGATTAAATTTAAAATGAGTTTATAAAACAATCCAGCTGTAGCACATATGAATATACAATTAAATAAGTATTCATTGTATGAATTTATTTTGCGTACCACACTCTATGACTTTCTTTAAACCTCAGAGTTGTTAGAAAAGATATTATATGTTCTTTGTAGGATATTTACATCATGTGCACAGGTCCACAATTTACATAAACAAGTCAAATAGATGTTTTAATCGTTTGCATTTTTATCTATTGATCTAGATTTGGTATTCCCATTAAAATTATTGAGGTTCAATAGTCCAGCGAAATCGCTAATTCGGCAAGTTCGAAACTGCGGGAGTGCCGAATTAAAGAATTTTTACTGCAATTTGGACTACAATGGTACTCCGTGTCATTTTTGCAATAAAATTGTATTTTTTTAGAAATGTTGAAGTGTAAAAATTAATATATGATAGTAAATTAAAAACATAATTATTTATTGGTTAGTTATAGCAAATTACAATAGCAGTAATTGTTTAATACCGATGCCAAGCAAGGGTCAGAAATTACTGCTAGCATACTGTAGCCTATTTCAGCTTACCTCTGAACTTACATTGTTTACTATAATTTTTCACTAGACAAACTTTAAAGTTACACAAACAATCTAAGTTTAACAAACACAATTTTAAATAAAAGTAAGGTAATAGTCTACTATTACTGGGTCAACTTTAAATTTTATGATATTTTAGTTAGAGAATATATTTAACAAGAACTAAAAAACAAAAAATTTAATGTCAAAAATTATTAATAACGATGAAAACTTACACTAAAAGTCATCTGGATCAGTTTCTGTATCCGAGTACTGTGGAGCTGAAGTGTCCAATTCGTCGGGTTTTTTACCGTTGTAAACCTTGCCGATAGCAAGAAAAAGATATTGTAGCCTTTCCTTGTAGTCCGACAATAATAACAATAATTAATGTACTAACTTATATAATAAATGTTTACAATTATATATGTTACATATAATTATTATTATATATATGTTTAATTTTAAATATTTTTAAATTTTAAGGTAACTTAAACAAATGGACTATTCCTAATTACATTGTATCATATGTTTAAAATCAAAATAAACCATTGTATTGTATTGTGATATATGTATTTAGTTCTCGCATATATATTGAACAAGAACTAACGATAACACACAGGAACTAATTATTGTCCTATTACTACAAAATTCACAAAGAAACGGATTCGCTTTAGAACAAGACGCCATTACGCATAAGACTGATTAAAAGAAAGACGCAACGCTAATAAAAGGGCGAGGACTATGAACTTTCTTATCGCTCGACAAACTTATCTTCAAGGTTTTCGACATTTAGTTATTTGTTTATTCATTTGTCTTTAGTCACAGTATGTTTCAAAAGAGTAAATATGTATGAGGTTGTATATTAATTATTGTCTATGTGTATAACGTTTCCGACACGTACAGTAGAACCCCTCTTAACCGGCCTCAGATCAACCGGTCCGCGGATTAACCGGCCTATTCCATGGAACAACAGAGCTTTTTTTTCCTTACAGATTATATTACTGGCCGAAATCTCAAACATTGATTGTTTGACGGACAGTTCCTGGAAAATAAAGTTTGGTGACGCAACTTTAGGTGTGCAATGTGTGTTAGTGTTGTAGCAGACAGAACAGGGGAGGGGGAGCGTGAGTTTGATTCCCCTCTTGCTTCCGCGGCAACTGTATTTTTTCTTAGAATCAATTGACAAAGTGGCATCCTTTGTTTCTTTTTCTTCGTCTGTTGCATTGTCGGAACCTTTACTGAATTTCGAGGGAGCAAAATATGTAATAATTGTAACATACTGTATTGCGTAATATGTTGAGCAGCAAAAAGATTCAACGGCATTAGACGAGATTAACGTACGAAATTAGAGACACTTGGCATTAAAAATCTTTGAATGTTAAAGAACAGAAAAAAATAACTGGTTTTTTTGATACGGTATATGTAAATTCAGTTTTCAAAGTTTAAAATGTTTAATTTGTTGGTGATTGTTTATGTAGCCTATGTCGTAAATACAATAAAATGGGTTGCAATAACGTCTTATTTGCTTGTTTATTTATGAAATATATAGGTTATTTTTGAACAAAAATCTATTTTTTACGGGAACTTCTGATCAATGGGTGAAACAGGTAACTGGCCAGGATCTCGGTCTCAACCAGACCGGTTAAGAGGAGTTCTACTGTAGTTTTTTGTTTTTTAGTTAGTTCTTATTCAATATATTGTCTAACTAAATTATAAATCATAAAATTTGAAGTTGGCCCAGTAATAGTAGACTATTACCAAAATTCAGGCGATGATAGGTTTTTCGCCTATATAAAAAAAAAAACTATTACCAAAAATAATGTTCTAATTAGAGTTGTTACTGCAATAGTAAAATAAATAACATAAAGTTGTGGAAATGAAAATTAATACCGGTACTTTTTTTAAAAAAAAAGCAACATATGTATTCTATGTATGCCTTTTACTTGGAAAAAATTTGGACAAAATATGAAGTATGAGAATTAGGCTAGGCCTACTGATTATTCTCCCGACCAAATACTTTACTTGTTTTAACTGACTAATATGCTATCAAAAATATGTCTAGCTTATAAACTGATCTAACCAATATTGCAATTGAATTAAGTAAATCTAAAACTATTGAAAACTTACCGTTTTAGTTCTGCAGAACTACCATATTTAGCTGCTCGAAAGAATCTTATTTCTAGAAAAAAGTATCAGGTATTAGTTAATTACTTACAATTTAATTAAAATTCAAACATAGTTAGTTATCTAAATAAATGTGGACATTTTATAATTGTTTTCGCTAGGTTTTTTAGTTAACCCATTCACTTAAAAGTTTTTTTAATACTTGACCGGGCTACAAAAAACAACTTTTTCTGGGTGTTTTCACATAATTCACTGTATTTTTATTTCTACACAGAATTTTGTATTTTCATACAAAATGTTGTTATTTTTCTAATTAGTATTGAATGTAGGTTCGAACAAAAATACATTATAGGCCTACGTATTGGTTAAAACTCAAATTTATTATTAAATGACAAACTACGTTATCTGAAAAAAAATTGAAAAACATATTTTTTTAAATAATTTTTTATATTTCTGGCTAAAAAAGTAAAAATATTTTTCTATAATGGTTATAGAAGGTTGTAACAGTAAATTTGGGTTTAATGATGAAGAGCGAAGAAAAATGATAGATTTTCTACATTAGCCTATTGTGTTGTACAGTCAAAGTGAACCAAATGTTTACAATACGTTCCCTGTTGATATCACCGCAGATTGTGATATTTTTTTAGGAAACAATTAAATTAAATAATTTATACATTATATTATGTTGCCACCAAGAACTGTTTTATAGAAGACTAATAAAATTTGTTAACATATCTTATATCCGTCTACAGTCGTTTGTTATTTCCTTATTTGAAGGAATAATTAATTAAATTACAAGTGAAAAAACATTGACCAAGACCAGGATTTGAACTCGGGACCTTTACAATTCCGTCGTAATGCTCTACCAACTAAGCCACCCTGATCACTCCAGATATTAGTGGATGATATCTCATTATTTGTACATCGTAGTGAGATATCATCATCGAAAAATATATCTGGAGTGATCAAGGTGGCACAGTTGGGAGAACGTTACCTGACGGAATCATAAAGGTCCCGGGTTCAAATCCCCCGGTCTTGGTCCATGTTTTTTCACTTGTAATTTAACCAAATTAACCCTTGCTGAGGAAGTGTGTTTTCAAGCGGAAAATTAAAAATAATAATAATTAGGCCTAATTAAATTAAGCAACACTTAATTTTCACTTAAGTAATGTTAATGCTGCTTATCATCAAACCACGGATGTACGAAATACATCGATTCAATCCAATGTGTATAACAAGGGCCCAAATGAATTCGTGTTTGTTGAATCAATGGAAATTTTAAAAAGCCAGAAGTTTAAGTTTCCACTTTGTAAACATATATAAGTTAGTAGCATCTATTAACCCTCACAGTACCAGACTGCACAAAGTGACGTTCTCTCAGGCGCAAGATGCAGCCATTTCGAACATATGCGAGAATTTGCATATTCCGTTATTTAATACACTTAAAATCATCCAATCGTAATAAAACCGGCACCGTTGGAAAGGCAATCAATTAAACTTTAATTTTTGTATTTTAAAACTTTTTCATAAAACATACGTAATCATCGTTTTAAAATATGCAGATCGGGTTACAGCTGTTTCCGTGCGCGAATATACATGCAATTGTACTGTTATGTCCCACTTCTTACAGGTCCAAGACCATCTCTACAGAAGTATTTTTATCCAGTTTGATCTTTCTAACGGTGGGAAGTAAACTAGAAATAACCAGTTTTTTGTTTGTCTAGACAGCAGTGAAAAGTACATAATTAGGACAATCTGGTGAGACCGTCTGGCGCGTGGGTTTCCACGATATTTATATGACGCATCCTGCGACCGGAGAAGTTTCATTAATCATTGATGTCATTTTGTTATTCAAATAAAGATAACTCAAACACTTTTGTGAACTAAGGAAAGACAAGTATACCGTTCTTTTCTTTGATTTATCCTCTACACTTTGTTATAATAATATTTCATTTCTGGGCAAAGCATATTAGTAAATTACATTTCAAACTAGGCCTAGTTTTGTTAGCAGTCGTATATTTAAAACATAAAAAATGTTTTTTTTCAAAATAAGAAAATTGAAATTGATAAATGTTTTTATACAGATCTATTTAGAACTAAATTACAAAACTTGTTTACGCTTACCGGTAGGCAGGAGTGCCCATCCCCCCCAAAGCCTATGGCGCAAATCCCCCCCAAAACCTGTCTGTGGGTTCCCTCTCCCAAATAAAGTAGACATTTTATGCCACTTTAGCAAAAAAAAAACAAAAAAACTTAATTACGCATAATTGTTTTTTTCTTTTCTTAAAAGTGTTATTTTATTCTCTGAAAACAACCCATTAGGTAACTTAAAGTTTAAAGTTAAATCCAATAATTTATTAAAGTTTTTCATAAAAATATGTTTATGGAAAAAAGCAGGCTCTACGCAATTTATAAAATAATACAAATACACGAATTCAGTAAGATTTATTAATAAAAACAACACATTACTACTTTTGAAAGTAGCAGAAGACAACATAATATTAAATAAGTTCTTTAACCTCTAATGCTTGGTGAAAAAGAAATCCTTGTTATTGGTGGTAATCGTATGTAATGTAACATTGTTAAAGTATTAAACTAGCTATTCAAATTTTATAAAAAAAGTAATATATAGTTGAAAAATACAAAAATAAATTTACATTCATTGATAATAATTAAGAAAATGTTGTAACAAAATAACAATAAAAAACTACAATACATTTTGAAGACCAGTAGTAGGTACTTAACCGATTTGGAAGAATACAAAAACATAATACAAATTATGTTATTTCATGCAACACAAACTTAAATGAGAATAAAATTGTTTTAATATTATTTTGATAAAATTAGATTTGATTGAAAAGTAGTTACAAAGTGTAAGTATTGGGGTAAACACCAATACCCTAAATTAAGATTTTAAAATAAATAACAAAACATAACTAATAATAATCAATAATATCAAATACATTTCAAAAGAACTTAATGGAATAAAACTAACAGGCCAGACGCGTTAGATGTAAAGGTATGTTGCGATAATCGCGGGCGCCTGCTTTGCATTGTTCAAAATGGACTTGTTATGAACGGGTGACTGGTAGAATAATCGCTTCAATAACAACAACAGTCTGACGGCAATCATCGCAGAGCTATGCTCGCACCAGTCGCTTCAATCACAACATACCTTAACCCGATAGCAAATGGAAGTCAAAACGGACGTACCAGGTCAAATTTCATCGAACAATATATCACTGAACGAAATCATGAGATGTCACAAAAAAATTCAAATGTGATCTTTCAAAATTTCAAATGGTCCAATCAAAGGAAAATCGAACACATCTACGAAGAAGCAAGACAACACCCAAATAAAATAAAAAACGAAAACAAACACTGAAATGGAGAGGAAAGAGAAAATACCCTTAGGTAGGGCGCACACCGGAGTCGACAAACAGTCTCCGACAAGACAGTTCGTCGGGGCTCGACTAGGTTGCCGTGAAAAGCGTTGTGGTAGGGGGGACCGTCGCACACCAAAGCCGCTTCAGACAGTATGTTTTCGACTCGACAACGAAGCCGACTTTACTACCTCGTCTCATCTTCGACAACTTCGCCACGGTAGGTGTTTTAAACATATATTTTAGTAATATTAACCAACTTTTTTAACTCATTTTAATTTTTTTAAATGTATTTAACTTAAATATTTAAATCTGTGGTGAAGACACGAGGAATACCTGTATTATTATTAATTAAGCAAATTTATTTTCAAAGATGTCTTGCGACCCGGAAAGATTAATTTCTGCTGTGGAAAAGAGGCCGGTAATTTATATCTACAAGCTATCGGACCATAAAAATCGAGGAGCAGTGGACAAGGAATGGGAAGATGTTAAATTTTAAATGTTAATTTCAGCTTTTTAATTTTTATTACAAAAAAGTGTTTTTTCAGAACAGTGATTAATTTTAATTGGTAATTTGACGTTGTTAGGTTTTTTTATAGATAGTGTTTAAGTTTAATTGTTAATTTTAAGGTGTTGGTGTTTTTTAAGTAACAAATAAATGTAGTATTAAAAAAGAAAAATTGGTTTATTTTAATTTTCTTACCAATGTAACAAAAAGTTTTTCCCCCGGAGTTATAGCTTTCCTGTAGTTGGTATCCTGTCTTTCAATTCCTGACTGTAGTTGGTATTCGGTGTTCAATTAAGTTCAATAGGAAATCGAGCGTACGCGGCGTCATTCGTGTGTAATTTCTGAATTTATCCTCATACTTTCTCATTTCCCTAATGAATTTAACTAACGTGTTTTCCGTGGACCTAACTTCATTTATAGGATGAACCCAATAACTTCTTAAACTGTCACCAAATATACTTTGCCATATTGTGATAGCACAAAACTCTTCTTCCGAGTCAGAAGACATATTGTTTGTTCACTTTGAAGGAAACAGAGATACTGGATAGAAATAGCTTTTGAAAAGTAAACAAACACTCTTTAAAGACGTAATATTCTCAGAATCAAATCGTCCCTCCCACCTCTTCGACCCTCTGTTCGGTTTCATGCGGTGTGCGTCAGCGCCAGACAACAGTCGAAAACCGTCTCGTTGAAGACCGTCTCGTCGAAGACTGGTTCGGTGTGCGCCCACCCTTAGATCAACCATCCCAATATCACGGCTTACCATCTGAAGATACACATACTTTTATATCCAGATAAGAAGTGGCTTACGGATGGACAGCCAAATCACAAATCAATCTATTAATTACATACCGTAACGTCGAAGACAACCAAATAATAGCACATGTAATACAGGGTTTAAGACCTGAAATTTGCGAACATATAATAATAACAATGGAGAATAAAACACTAGACCAAAGAATCTAAGGAAAATTTAACAACTTTTTCAAAAAAAAAACCTAAATCACCAAAAAATACTTAAGAATCACGGAAAACCACAATAGCACGGAAATAGACAATTTTAAACCATTAAAACCATGACAGAGCAACTTACAGAAATTGTAAACACATTAACGTTAAATATACAACAGAAAGGTTATAAAACACATTTCAAATAAACGGTACCAGAAACTGGCACATACTTTCTCACAAACATATTTAAATTATTAAACAGATTCACAATGACTTCATTTTTGTAGGAGGGGTAGGAGATTTGATTTTAAACAAGGAGATTAACTAATAAATATTATTATTATTAGCTAGAGATAAAACTATTCGATCGATTTCGAACAAATTTGCACCAAACATGTTAATTAATTAGGCCTGTATAGATGCACGAAAAAGGTTTTGAAAAACAACCCCCTTTTTGGCCAAAAAACCTCTAAAAATCAGTTGTTATTACTATTATTATTAGCTATACAAGAATTTTTAGAAAGATACGGTTTTCTGCATGTGGTAGGGTACATTAGGAGCTGCAAATAAGCCAAAGTTTATCAAAATCGTTAGAGCCGTTTAAAAAAAAAAAAAAAAATACCCTAACTGATTTTTTGGGGTTTTTTGGCCAAAAAGGGGGTTGTTTTCAAAATTGTTAAACCCGATTTCGTGCATCTATACAGGCCTACTTGACATGTCTGGTGCAAATTTGTTTGAAATCGATCGAATAGTTTTCGCTCTAGCTTTGTATACATACAGACAGACATTTTGTAAAAACCACTTTTTTGGACTCAAGGGTCAAAAAATGAATATTATATAAGACCAACAATTTTCAAAACAATGTAGGACAAAACTACACAATATGTAAAATAAATAATAATACACCGAACAGATTTTTCTTCCGAAAATACAACTGCAATATATGTAAAATGGACAACCATACAAATGAAGAAAGTGATTTCCATCCAAAAAGAAACAAGCAATACGTAAGTCAATAAAACTGTTTTATATTAAAAATTAGTTTAAAAAAAGTGAATAGTAATACTACTTTCAATGGATTTTTTTTATGATTTGAACAGAAGTTTTTTTCTTTGATTAGACGACAAGACAAACTTGTTCACTCACTCCCGCTCACTTAAAAATTATGAATTTGTTATCGTTTTAAAGCTAACTAAACGTAGTTTACAACGATGTAATTTGATATTGAAGTTAGAAAATATTCAACCTTTAACCCTATTTGAATTTAGACGAATATTTCTAATAATAACTTCTTCTACACTTTATTTATGTGTAGTGGGAAAGTTTTTTTACTATTTATTTCACGTCATTTTCAAAATCACCAATCTAAAGAGCATAAAATAAAGGTAATTCGGTATAGTAAATTTCATATTTGTACCGTTAAACTCATACTTGTTGGAAAGCACGTTTCATACAGAAACCAAAAATATACACTTTGTAAAACATTTGTTGATGATTTATGCGCAAACGCAGTTTGGACGAAAGGCTGCATTTTTAATTCGAGCCGTGACGTCATCTGATGAAATGCGCTGAATCCGTCCAAAACTCGTCTTTCTGAGTAGCACCCCTTATCTATTTACACCGTTTTACACCATGGTTTTGGGACTGTTGTGAGGGGGAAGGCAGTTGTTTTTGCAGAATGACCTTGGCAGGTTCTCAATTCAGTAAATGTCTATAATATGTTTATACTTTGTTTACACCGCACAAGGCACCCTCTATCGGCTCGTATCTACACTGCACTACAAGCAGTAGTAGTCGAATTGCCTGGCTGTCAATAATACGGCACTTTCACACGAATAATTGGAGATTTTTAACACATAGAAACAACAGATTATCTCCTAATTTCTTGGGGGGAATCGTCAAATCTTCAAATTTTATATTGATTTTAATCAGGAACATATGAAAATTCCCCCCCAAACTCTGAAAAACACCCCAAAAATTGATTCCCCCCCAAAAATTCTGATGGCGCAACTTGCGCCATCAAACCATGCTGTGTGCACCCCTGCCGGTAGGCCTACGAAAAAATTACAAAAAATGTTTACTAGATACTTGTTATTTAGGCCTAAAGTTGAACTTTTTCCTTTCATTACTATACATTTTTTGAGCTAATAACTTTTACAATTTTACATCAATAAATTTTTTAATTGCATATATGAATTCTTTGAACAAAAGAACGTTTTTTCTCTACAAAAAACGGTTTAGAACACTTTTGGATTGGGATAGAATTACTATTCTTGGCGAAGTTTTTAAAATATGCTTGCAAAACACTAAAACCCGGGTCGCCATTTTGAGCTATAACCAGGGCACGGTGAGGATTAAGTTGTTTCGTATTGTAACAGAAATGCAAGCATGAAACAAAAAATAGCCTGAAGTTTTAACTTATAGTCTTTAGTCACAATATGTTTACCTCATCTCATTCAATAGTATAATCTGGTTAGGTTGGCACCACTACTCAATTTCCTAAAAAAAAGGTCTTGGTATGCAAACATATCAATCAGCTGAGGGTCATAAAGTAAATTTATGCCAAATTAAATAATACAATTGCTAATAAGTTGCTGCTTTCCTTATTATTAGACTTGTTCTGTAAAAACCTTACCTTTCATACTCTGTGAACAGTCAACAAAAATCAGAGCTAATCCACACGCAATTAAAATTTTGTTGGTGGTCCAGAATTGACTATTTTCTTTGAAGTCATAGCTAGTGATTGTGGGTTCCAGTTTTAGATTATCAAATGTTGTAGTGCAGCGTATATTTCTTTTTACTAGACATTGAGTTACACAAGTTCTTCCACTTAGGCTTTTTGGAAGAATACTAAATGGATGCTTGATTTGGCCAATATTTTCATGAAACTTAAGTATTTTTAATCCTAAATATTGGTAATTTAGATCTGAAAGGTGTCGCGCTACAAACATTTTTAATGCATTTACATAACTTAGTGACCGAAGGTACTAACAAAAAGTTAGAAAACTGACTGAAATTTTAAAAACATTTCATCATCACGACCAGTAAACAATAGTTTCGGTACATCAGCTGTTCGACCTAACCAGTAACCACCTAACCTGAACTAAACAGTAAACACAGCTGATGATATATTTTCAACAACAACCTTAGCACATATGGTCTATGATCAAAGATAATAATATTATGCACCATTATGCAACAAATGTGATTCTGGTATTTTGTTGATATATATATAACCGTTCATTTTAAGGTATAAGGTATTTTTTATAAAACAATAAGCCTGTTCCGTAAGTACAATAATATAATGTACTTTTCATTATATGATTTTTATAATAACACAGCACAGAATGTTTATTCTGAAAATTTTAACATTGCATCAAATATGAACCTTGTATTTTGTTGATATATAATATAACTGCTGTAGTGTGTTGGTCTTTTGTATAAAACAAATACAGAATGTTTTCATCCTATACGTCTTTCTGTTATTTTAATTTGTAATGAATTTTGATGAAATATAATTGTTATAGAGTGTTGATAATTTATATAAAACAACATAGTGTGTTCAGATCAGTTAATATAATGCCCTTTATACTATAAATCTATGATTTTGTATACTTTGTGTATGGTATGGAAAGTTTATTTTTGCAAATAGTGTACTTTACAATAGTATGACTTTTTGCGGACAACAGATCGGCTAATGTAATGATTTAAAATTTATTTGGGTTACTCGTTAATATAATGAACTTTACTTTATATAACTTTTATAATAAACTAATAGCCGGTTTCACCGTCATTCGTTAAATACACTTGATAGTATTCATTAAAGTTAACGATTTATCAAAATACTGAAATTTAACCTCTGGTCAAGTTTGACAATAATTGATAATAATTATTAATTGTCAAAATATAAACATGATTGTTTACACTTTGTTCAAGAGTTGGCACCCGTGTTTGCAGCTTTCTTATTGGCTACAGCTGACTTTGCTATGAATCCCGCTTATAACTGACCTGTTTTAAACTTTCATAACCAAGAAGTGTAAAGTTTTGCTTGAATTATAGAGTATAATTCTATAAAAAAAAAACGGGGGGTGTAATTTTTAAAATGAAGCTATTTTAATTAGGCTCATCGCGGACAACAAAAATGTCATAGAGAACAAAAGAACTGATGGATCTACCATCATAGAAAAGGAACTTGCATGAATTGAGTTAGGCTACAAAATAAATTTAATAGTCAGGCGCAAGTAACTAAGCGTAGTGTAAAGCAGCTAAACAGTTTTTACAATAACTTTAAAAGAAGGGCTAAGCAAAAAAAAAAAAAGCCTCAAGAGCAATTAAATTTGTTCAAAACATGTGAGGGCCCAGTGCACAAGTTTTAGTGGTTGTCAGCTCAAGTTTTGACCATTGTCGAAGACCAAGTGGAGCCACTAAAAAATATTTTTCATAGTGATGCCTCTTACAATTTTGAGTTCGATAAGTGTAAAATATTTTATATTAGGCAGTAGGCCTATTTGTAAGATAATACAAACAAAAAATTATTAGGTTTTCAATTCTACATAATATGTAGGCCTAGTTATTAATCAAGTTTTGGCTTTTACAGTATATGCCTATTGTTATTCTTTTAAATAGTTTGATTTAATTGGTGCATATTTAGTCCTTTCTACTAAAATCATGGTGATCAATTTAGGCCTAACCAAACAGTATATAACAATAGTTATCTTCTTAATTTATTTACCAATTGCTTGTTTGGTCAGTAGTTTAGTAAGTTAATTTCCTATCGCTAATATGATTATCATAGGAACAATTTGAATTATGACATTAATGTATTTGAAGGTGCAGACATCAATCATAATCGATTAAATTTAACATTTATTGCAGAAGTTTCCATGTCAAAAGGAGATGAACAAGAAAGAGAGCAACAGGTATTTTATGTCAGCTATCCAGTAACTGAATATATGGAAATTTCAGCCGTAGAAGTTAGGGAATCCGTTTAAGTAAGTTTAAACTTTTATCAGTGTATTTATTCCGAACTGATATCTAAGAAATAAATATAAAGTATTAGATATCAACTTACAAATTGTTGATGAAACGCAGTTTTTAAGTAGACCTACTTACTACAATTTTATTAGATCCTACGATCCTTAATACAATTTCTACTGCACTATAGAAAAACCAAATATTGTTATATTATTATTAAATTTGTATATAGGCTAGACAATAAAAGTTGCAAAAATAATATTTACACTCATGTGAAAGTAATTCAATATAAACATTTTAGGTAACTGATAAACCCCATACAACTACATTAGACAAACCTTCCACATCCTTCATCATGCCATGGTTCTTTGGAAATAGGCCAGAGGTTAAAAAGAAATAGAGAACTTCCGAAGCTGTCAGAGCACGGAAAAACATTTGTGAACTTTCTGAAGCACGGAAAGAAGCCTGCAAACTGATGAAGAGGTTGGTGGAAGAAAAACTCGAAGCCGAGATGGAAATATTAAAAAAAAACATTGGCACTTATAAAGGAGGACCTGTTAAAATTAAAATTAGAACGAATAACAAAATAAATATCAAAGAAATACCAGTAGTTAATTTTTTATGTATTGTAAATAAAAAGTTTCCTAATTAACAATACTGTTTTGTCTTAACATTAAAATTTTATATAGGCCTAAAGTGGTTATCTACCATTCTTTGACGAGCAGACGCAGGAGTTTCATTATTACGAACTTGTACTACTGGTACCTCTTCAAAGGTAAGGTAACTGGGTCATTTTCTTTTGCGTCTCTTCCAAATATTGGTATAAAGAAATGTCTTCAGGGGGTCTACATCTTTTGTTTGAATAGCAATATTATGTAATATTGCCGTTGCTACAATTATTATTAATGAGGTGCTAATTTGAGTTCTCAAACCAAGTGAAAGAGCTGGAAATCTTCTTTTCCACACTCCATATTGCTTTTCGACAGTGTTTCTTGTTTTTATGTGGGATTTATTATAATTATGCTGCTCATTGTTTGCAGGGTCCAGAAATGGTGTTAACAAATAGTTTGTCAATCTGTAACCATTGTCACCCCTTCCTGACTTGTCCAGTTTCAAATCGCATTCGTATATCGCTGTTGTTAAAAATGAAACTATCGTGAACTGACCCAGGCAGCCTGGCTACAATATTTCTTATCAACAAGTTTGCATCTGAAACAGTTTCCACATTTATTGAAAAATACGATTTTCTATTCCGGAGAACTTCAGCATTTTGGCCCACCAGGAGATATAATTGGTATATGAGTACTGTCGATTGCACCAACTACGCCAGGAACATGACTTATTATAAAATTATAAAATATTATAAAATTCTTGGATAATTGTCAAAGCTTCTCTTCCGTTTGGAAATTGTATGTAATGTTGCAACGAAGAGATTGCTTTGGAAATTAATTACAATTTGGAAAGATCTTGTTGCATAAAACATTAGCGCTAAAACTAATTGTTGGATCGGAGTTAGAAGCCTATTGCGATCAGGTGGATATATTCTAACTTTGATTCAATTTACTCCGGCATTTTCAAAACAATATGTTTGCAAAATCTATATCGTGATCGGAATTGTTCATCGTCCATTGAAAAAAAGTGGTCATTTCTTTCTTGCAATGACTGTTAAGGACCCACGTTTTCTAAATATTCTACAAACATAACCTCAGCATCAAAATGTTCACTCATTGTTAACTATTATTATAATTTAGACTAATCGAGATTTGCTATATGGATAAATGTCTAATGAATATAAGAAAAACTTCCTTGAATACACACAATAAAACACCAGTTATTTATATAATCAATATTATGTTTCGTAAATAGTTTCTTAGACTATTTAAATTTACACTGCTTTGAAACAATTTCCTACTTCTAACTTACATAACCAAATTTTCCAACCAAATTTTCCACTTTCGAAGTTTTAACGGATTGTCAATGTATTTGAAGATCGGAAAACCTGTCTTCAAATTTAACGAAGGGTTTAACGTTCATCAACGGATTTTCGTGTTGATGAGACGTACTATTAGTGTTTAACAATTAGTTAAGGATTTGACGTCGTTAATTGAGTTAATGAACCTTGGTGAAACTGGCTATAGGTGTTTGGAAAGGCAACACTGAAAACAATTCATTGTTTTACTATTAAGTAAAAAATACAACTACAAATGGAATGTTTAAAGAATTGTGTATTAATTTTCACCATTTTGATCACAATAATACATATATACATTTCAACCATATAATACAGATAGGATTTAGGCCCACATAAAAAGAGGAAACAAAAGTGTATACAGACTTAACATTAATAATTTAAACAAAATTCAACTAGTATACAAAAACATTCTTACCATCTCAATAAAAACAAACAGAAACTTAAAATTTTTTGTTTACACTTGTAATTAACAATGGATTAAAAATAATACAATGTCCAAGGGCTTTTGCTTGTTTTTAGATTGCATAATATACAACTGTAAGGAAGCGGTGGTTTTATTTAGTAGAATAAAACACAATTATTAAAATTACCGATTTATTCAAAACTAACTCAATAGTTCTACAATTAAGATTAGCTGATGTATACGTGCTACTAGCCCGACATTCATACCAAGTCTGCCTGTCTACACCAAACTTGACTTGGTTCACTGTCCTAGCACTTCCAATGAAGCCTACAAGCATTAGCTCAGGGATCTAACTTGGTCATAACCAATAAAGTTAACTTACTTTAATATTATTTATAACTTATTTTAGAAGACTCTCCATTCTGAGAATTAACCTCTGAAAACTCTCCACTTATGGTGTTGTTCACCCTTCACCTTCTCCTAGAGGCGAGGCACCAAGAGTGGTCAGTGCATGCACTCTTTTCAAGGCTACTCCCATCCAACGTAGGAGGACCTGGTCCACACTACAAGCTGCGCTGATCAACTGGAGCTGACTTTTGATCATTGAACATGGGGTGTTGATCTGTCGACGTGGTAGTTATGTGTCGCTTTGAATTCTATAATGATTGTTTGAAAGAAACTACTAAGATCTCTGTATACAAAAACAAAATACATATTCCACTTAGACCAAGAAAAACAAAATGCAAGGTTTCACGGGCTGTGCTAATTTATAGACACACACAGTGGTGGCGCGTCCACTAGGCAAACTAGGCGGCCGCCTAGGGCGGCAACCTGGGGTGGGCGGCAAAAAGAGGGACAAATTTAAAAAAATTGATTTAAAAAAAAAGTTTTAACCTAATAAAACGGATTTGTGTTGCTTAAAAACTCAATTTTAATCGTAATAAAACTTTATGAATATTAGCTTGATTTAAGTTTTACAGATCAACTTACAGATTAATTCTGTATGAGAGACGTGAGTGACAGACGATTAAAGATTGTGCCCCAAATTTGTCCGTGGCTTTACGGACTTTGCTGACTCTGCCTGTGTCTGTTGCTAGTGGTGAGCGTAGTTTTTCAAAATTAAAATGAATTAAAACTTATATTCGATCTACCATGACGCAAGAAAGGCTTCAAGGACTGGCCACTCTATCAATTGAACAAGACTTGGAAAAAAACATCGACTTGAACGAACTGGTGACTTCTTTCACAAAGATGAAATTAAGAACAATTAAATTGTAAAATGTAGACCTTCTCTCTGTTAACTTTTCCCTATAATCTATGTAAACTTTTAGAATTAAAGTTATTTCTTTTGCAAAATGATCGGATTTTATTTTTATTTGATAACCTCCTATTATGTACCCGGTACCTAATGAAATAAATACTCTGACACTAAGGGTTTCGCGTATAATTATCTATCATAATTATAGTAGTACTAGTAGCCACACAGGTTAGATAATCCTCGTTAAGTATTCTTTATAGGCCTATTGTTTGTATTTGTATATGTAATTTGTGATTGTGTGTGTAAATTAATGTAAAAGTCTCGTTAAGTGCAAAAACAAAACAAACTGCGTAAGAAATGGTGATTTCGGGTAAGAGGGTCAATTGAGGAGGAAAATGGAAACAAAAAATCTAATTGTGGGGGGGGGGGGGCGCAAAAAAATGTCTTGCCTAGGGCAGCAGAATAGCTTGTGCCGGCCCTGAACACACTTAATTTTTAAATCAAACTAAATGAATACAACTGTTTTATGTTCGTAAGTCGGATCACTAGCATTGTTTAAGTTTTTAACAAACATTACCGTATTCAATTTAACTTTTTTAACATTAAAGCGACGGAAAAAAAAACATTCCCAGCTTAAACTCGATTCCAACAAAAAAATCTGCAATTAACAACAAAAAAAACGTTGTTTGATACTTCAAACACAAATAATATAAGCGGAAAGCGCTAATTTTTCAAGTTTTTTGTTACAATAATCTTTATATATAAAAATGAATGTTTCTTTTTTCATTTATTTCTTTGTCCTCTATGCAGAGGGTCTCAACCTTGGGGGCGGGCGTAGAAGAATTTCAAGGGAGGCGTGAGAGTATAAAAAAAAATTATTCAAAATATTGTCAAGGACAAACAGTGCCAGCCCTCTCATTAATGTTGTGAAAATGACTGACATTACATGCCAACCTAAAATAGATCCTAGATTATCTCAAATAAATTTGTATTTAGTTCTTTTTATTTCATTTATGTTCTGATAACAATATGTTCAAAATAAAGTTACGTGTAGTAATATTACATTTTTCGTGTGAAATTATCTATATATTTCATATAATAACCAGCTTCAACTATCCTAACCAGCTTCAGTTTCAAATTCCAATTGTACTACACTTGTATTAACCACATAATGTGGGGGAGACGTGACCTCACATCAGTGTTCAAAGGCGGGGAGACTGAGCCTGAAAGGTTGAGAACTTTGCTCTATAGACTCAAAACATAATTCACTAAAAATTTCACATTTTATTCATATTAATGCCAGGAATGTTGAGACATTACGATTACTACAGCCTAAGGGCTTAAAATGGGGTAGCTATAAAAAACCATTTGCAATTCTATTACTTAAGTCAAATGGATAAAATAGGATAACTACAGTTAAAATTCAATAATAATTAAAATGGTATAGCCACCAATATAAAATAAATTGCATTAACATTTAAACACTCATATGTTTAGTGCACCTAACACCTTCACTGATCATAAGACTCTTATTTTAACCACAAGTCACTTGAAAATTAATTTTTCAATACACCCACTAAATCTTGTTTGTTAATTTAATCTAAGTATATATTTACATACTAAAATCAAGCATTGCCAGGTCCACTAGTTTTAAATAAAATTACAAAATTCCAGTGTACTATAAAACTACGTAGACATTTTAAATAGTGTAGGTACTCCAGTCATTCCAGTGATGTTGATGGCATTACGCGCCTCAATAGTGTTCTTATTAAAAACTGTGCGATAGGCATAAAGTAGCAGCTCTTTTCTGTTCGACAGTTACATTTTGTAGCACGTAAGGGCATCCTGTACGTCCTCTGACATTTAAAAAAATCAGTTGTTTGTACATGAAAGATGACAAAGCCTTTTATTAATATTTACTGTACATAAAAATATTTGTAAGTAGAGAAAAAATGTATTATACCTCAATAATTATGAAAATAACTACATACATACGATGGATATGCAACTACAGTCCAAGCTCAAATGACCTGTTTAAGTATTTTGGGTCATGTTCTGTTCTTCCCACTTCCAATATCAGTGTATTGTTTCCTAAATAGGGGACTTGCTGTATGTAGGGTTTCATTCAATACAGAGTAAAAGTGCAAATTATAAACTACAAAAACATAATTCACATTTACACACTAAAACTAATGGAGTGGAAGCAATCGTCAATTCTATCTGAGTTAGGCCTTTTTGACAAGTCAGGGTTTTTAGGTTTGTAATAATTAGGGTAGATTAATGTTGTCAAGACATATCTTGACCAGTCATAGAAGGGCTTTCAAATTTTGCACCGAGTAACAGAAAACTTTCTTTCCTGAACATTATACCATGAAAAGAACATTAGCACTGAATTTCTTGAATTAGCGAGAAAGTAATTGCTTTCCTAAAAGGATTATCTACTTTTCTGCCATAATAAAATGGTTAAACAAAAATGCTTTATTGTAATTTACTTACGCCGTGAAACAGTTCCAACTTTATCAGTTACAGAAATAAAGTTTAGGTCTAAACGCTTTTCAGTAAGGTTACCCTGATTGTCTTTAATGAATAAATACTGAAATCGAAGTAGACCTATGGAATATGCCTCTTTTAGTGACTAAGACTACCAATATGCCAAATTAAATTCATTGTATTTTTGGTTTTGGAAAAATTGTAATAAATACTTTGCCTTAGGCCTACATGGATTATATTCCTTTAAAATTGTAAATTTCATCAAATAAATTAGTGTTTACTAATTAATTACCGGTAATACAATAGTAAAACACTGGCAAATTTGTTTAAAAATGTTTTACTACAAGTTTTGATTAAATGGTTAAATAGGGAAATGTGCAAAATAAAATAATGACAATTAGGCTAATTCAATATTTTATGAGTTCTTCTAACATTTTGAAAAGACACAAACACACACACACCTACAAAATGGGAAAGCGACCTATAAAATACAAATCAGGTAGAAAGACAAAATATAATTCATGTGTTTCATGCACTTGTTGGCCAAATAAATTCTTCTTAAGTATTTATTTATGAAAAACTTCATTACAAAATTTGGGTCTTCGTCGGAACAGATGGTGGAAGTTATACTTCTTTGGCCATCCAATGGTATAGACAAGTAGACCTATTGATTTAATATATTTTGGGAAAAACTAGTCGTAATTTAGAGTAGCCCTACTATTTTGTAGATGATAGCCTATTCTTTTATAAAAACACTAACCAACACTATAGGCATATTTTAAAATTAATATCCCATTTTTCTTTCTTTGTTACATACGCTTATGAATACTATCCTTGCATCTGTTTGGTTGGTCACAGTTAGTCTGGGGACCATGTACAGTGCTCACTTACTACACCCAACAAAATGAATGAGCTCCCAAAGTTTCTGCATATCATCGTGAATCACCCTGTGTATAACATTTTTAATGACTGCCGAAAACGTATTCAGGGGACCACGATCAGTGCTCACTTACTACACCTAACAACATTAATATTGCATTGTCATCGGTCCTTGATAAGTGTGCAAAGTTTGAAATCAATCAGACGTTTTGAAGGAGGTGAAAATCACGTCGTGTTCTGGGG
>JAGFPH010005601.1:0-15873 GCA_018207615.1 Philaenus spumarius
AATTTCTTTTGACCCTTTCTTAGCGAGGGTTTAAATTAGCTGGGGGTCGTAGAAAAGATATTTGAATCACTTTGTAACATCCGCGTTAATTTAGGATGTAACAAACTGGTTGAAATAGAGTTTGTAATTTTAAATGTATAGGCCTAATTAGTATAAGATATTGTTTAGTATTTAAATATACAATTATATATCAAAATAAAGCTACGAATGTGATATTTTAATGGCATTTAGTTTAATTCAGATTGTTTGTTTAGTTTTCAATATAATATGTTTAAACTCGTGTATGTTTATGGTTATGCATGGTGTCAAATAATTTGTTTGTTATTATTATTATTGATAGCGAAAATATGTTTTGAAAAGTATTAAAAAATTCATAGTTATGATATATTTTATATAAACAATATTTTAAACAGCATATCTCTAAGTAGGCCTATATATATATATATAGATATTTAATAACCAATGTTTGAGTTGAATTATAATTCTGTAAGCATTTTTCGTTGATTTTTCCTTGTGTTTGTTTATAGTTTTTCAATCTAACCTTAAAAAGCTGTTAGTTTTGAAGAGTATTAAAGTGATTATAAATTTGCTAAGTAATGTTGCTATGGTAATGATTGTAAACAAACATAACGTGTTGCTAAGCTTTTTATACGAACAGCTGTTTTTGTAAGCTATGGTTTTGAGTTCATACAGTAAAGGCTGTTGAGTTTCTTTCAAATTTGAAACTTTTTCGGGAAACTTTTCAAATTTTCTTTACGTATAAACCTTCAATGAACTACTGCAAACATTTTAAGACCAAAATTAGCCAAATCGGTCCAGCCATTCTCGAGTTTTAGCGAGACTAACGAACAGCAATTCATTTTTATATATATAGATTACTATAATATATTATCACTTTTTATTACACGCTGAAGGGTACCCATCACACAACCTTGGATTTTTTGTAAAATAAATAATACCAATTAGTTACTCAACTAAAAATAAATATAATTATATAAAAATTAATATGTTGCATAAGTGGTTTAAATGGTTACTAATCAATAGTCTTAAAGTTAAAGTGCATATCTATGAGCTACATTATATTTGTAATATCTTTCATAAACTTAGTACCAATAGCAAAACGAAAGAAGGTTATGTTTTACGTATAACTCATTACTTATCCCATACACATTATATGTCTTTCAATGATGTAAAACAGCATTTCATACTTCTCACTTTCAACTTGAGATTAAAATTTTGGTTCTTTCTTCTCCCAAAAATACTATTCTCGTTTTTTCTCGATCTCGTTAAATTGTATTTAATAAATTCTCGTTTCTCGCTTGCTCCTAAACCTCAGCTCTCGTCTTTTTGTCGATCTCGATAATTTGTATTAAACAAATTCCCGTTCTCGTCTCTAGTTCAAAAAGTAAATTTCGCACACTATAAAGAATTATTGATAGAAATATTGATAGAAATGCCACACGTTGCGGCGTCAAAGTTATAAAGAATTAATATAAATAATTAACAAATTTGATCTTATACAACTCAATATTTAATCATGAATTTACTATACAAGCATTAGGTATTTACATATAAGTTATTTCAAATCAGATAAAATTATTCTCTTTCTCCCCCCCCCCCTTGCTTTCTTAATAGGCAATCACTTAAATGTATACTTTAATTTATATTACAAATGAGATTATTTACTTTTACAAACTATGAAATTACAACGTATAGAAAAAAAATGTCCAAACGGCTTATTATGAAATGGCAAGATATTACCTTAAAGTTGGTGCTTATTATTAAAAGATTTTACCACTGTTCCTATGTTTTATTTATGAAAATTGTTTTCCTCTTTCACTGATTATTACTACAAGTCCAACACATTTACTGATTTTCCGTTTTCTTTTATAAAATTTCTTACAAAATGATCAATACTTCCTTACTTAGTGGATACCAGATTAGAAGTGCTTAAAAAGCTTTATTAAAATTCCAAACATGGCGCTCGACAATCGTCACGGCCATCAACATCACCGTGTTGAATATTTTGTTCACAACGGCACACCTTTTGGGTTACGTTCACATTTATTTTCCAATAATATTTTTTTTACTGTTCATAAACTGCATATCTACATATTTTAACTGTCTATTTATATATTTAATTTCGAATCACTTATTATTGTTTCTTTTTAAGATCGGGAATGTCCATTTCAATAATTCGTATCATTATACTTCGTCGACGTCAAATTAACTCGATCGATTTCACCTGCGCTTTTAATGTGTCCACTATTTAGCCTTCCATAGTCAAAGTTTATTTCACATGGTTTAAATACCAAAACACCACTGCGTCTACACTTTGTCCTTGGTTATGATACATTCTTTTAATTTTCTAACACTTGTTACTTACTTAATTTGTACACAATGCTTTTATAACAATTCTTAATATTATTTTATTTACACAAAACATGATTGAATTCACATCCTTAGGACAATGAAAATGTTCTAGCAATCGCTACTTTAGGCTTGTGAATTAAACTTGGTTGTATTAATTTTATTTTGGAAAAGGTAAGTTTAGCTTAAATTTAGCTTTAGTTGGTTACAATTTGTGAATTTAATTATTATTTTAAAATGCCGAAATGCTCCAACTCTTATTTACATGAATTCTTTTGAATTTCTAGGTTAGGTCTACATTAACTTTCTAGGCTATGCCTATGAATCTTACAACAGTTCTTTGTTCTTTTATTATCTAAGCCAGGACTTCTTTATACCTTTGAATTATTATCATTTTACTTGCCCTCCAGTTGTACCAAAATGTTACAACACGCATAGCTGAAACCGTTCACAAAATCTTGCTTTTTCAATTCTATAACTGCATGTAGTTCGACTATTATCACTTCTCTTTCCACTTTGTTGAAATGATGCACAATTTATAATGCTCAGTTAATACAAGTTAGCATTCTGTGCAGATGTTGTGAGATAGTTTTCACGTTTTATCGATAAAAAGAAATATTTTTAAGGTTAAAAACAAGAGAAAATATTTTGGTGATTAGTTAAACAGCATTTTGCTGAAAAATGTTTTGGTTAATACAGGATCTACTGTAGGCTACATGTTTTTTTAAATAATTGAAATAAACTTACTATTTGTTTACTAAACCATATAACATAATTACGCCTAAATTACTTGGTTTAATATAACAGAATTGCCCCATAGAAATCTCATTTTACTAACCTTGTCGGTCATCCTGTCTAAAAATGGCTTGATGTCTTCTTCCTCAGCATGGAAGAATCGGTTAGGTTGTCCCTCGGCAGCGGTGAATGTTAGTAGATCGATAGCAGTAAGACGAGCTTGTTTACGAGTAGGTACAAACACAATGACAGGTTTGTGTGGGCTGTGTTTCAAGATGGAGTTGTACACAGGCTTCCCCATGGCAATCAGCCTGGAACCATTGTGGGTGATGTTGAAACCCTGTACCAAAGTGAAAATTATTAGTGGTTTTACTTTAGTCTGACTTAAAATTGTGTACAGTTCTCCACACTACAAACTAGCTTCAAACTTTTAGAGAATGGCATAAACTGCCACTGTCTGTGAGAACTGACATAGGCAAAATAAACGGCTTTTATTACTTTTAAACTAGTCACAGAGGAAATCATTTTGAGAGCAAAGCAAACTGACGCCAGTGACTCGGCTAAACCTGAAATATGACTTTCCAATTTAAATTTGAGTCCAGGTTATTGCCAAGAAATTTAACATTATTTGAGCTTTGGGTTACTTCCTTACCTTTCATTACATATATTTTAGGATTTGACTGTAAACTAAAATAAATTAATTTTGTTTTTGTCACATTCAGTTTTAAGTTATTTATAAAGAACCAATCTTCCGCCGTAGACATGGCTAATGCTGCTGTATCAGCCAAATCTGTGTCATTTTTGCCAACTACTGTTAAAGTAGTATCATTAGCAAATAATACTGCTTTTGCGGGTCAAACTTTTTGAGGCAAATCATTTACATAAATTAGAAAAAGCAATGGCCCCAATATTGACCCCTGAGGAACACCACGAACTACTTCCCATTTAGAATGATGAGAGTTCAGAGCACTTTCAGCACAAAGAACTCTCTGTTTTCTCTTATACAGGTATGAACTTATCCAACTATTTGCTTTCCCCAATAGCAACGTATCCCATAATAGTCAAGTTTTTGTAACAAAATCCCATGATCTACACAATAAAAAGCTTTTGAGGGCTCAAAGAAAACAGAACCAATCTGGATTTTCCCCTTAATAGCATTAATTACAGTATTTAAAACAGATAAAAATGGCTGAAGAAGTTGATAAACCCTTACGAAATCCAAACTGACTTTTGTTCAATATATTGTATTTACTAAGAAAAGAAACGATTCTTTTCATCATTGATTTGCAAATACTTTGGAAAAAACTGA
Source organism: Philaenus spumarius (assembly GCA_018207615.1). NCBI lineage: Eukaryota > Metazoa > Arthropoda > Insecta > Hemiptera > Aphrophoridae > Philaenus > Philaenus spumarius. The sequence goes on from JAGFPH010005601.1 coordinate 4,415, forward strand.
GACAAAGAGTTATAGGAAAGTAGTTGTTAATTTCTTTACTATCACCCTTATTAAAAATTGGTTTTACAACTGAATACTTTAAATGTTCTGGAAATATTCCAGTTTCAAAAGACTGATTTATCAGAAAAGATAGTGGTCTTGAAATAACATGAGCATTGGCTATAATAACTGATGTTGGAATACTATCCCAGCCAACAGACTTCTTGTTTTTTTAAACTTAATATAATTTTGTAAATTTCTGAAGGGCTTGTAGGGTGAAGGAACAAAGGTTTTGGAACTCCGATCTCATTTTTTTTAACAAACAAATTGCCTCACTCTTGTCTGACTTGAAGTTTGGATTCTCCGTGACATCTATAAAGAATTTGTTAAAAGATTCCGCAATGCGCATGGGTTGGTCAATTACCTCGCCACCTTTATGCAAAATTATATTACAACTTTGTTTGACATTGGTCTTTCCAGTTTCAACCCGGACAATATTCCACATGTGCAAAATATCACGTAACTTCTAAAAATATGCAGATATCCTTAACATTTTTCTTCTATCTTTCAAGACAAAACAAAAATATTTGGCACATAGCTTGGAAACACGTATTTTATGTATTTATTGAAGCACTTTTTAACGTACCTGGACATGAAGTTCTAACGGTATAGGACGTACACTCGGATGAAAGTTAAACGTCGTGTTAGGACTGCAACCAAGCCATTGGGCTGCATCTCTGGCATCAGCTAAAGCAGAAGACAGTGCTATTATCCTCACTTGTTTCTCCAGTTGTGAAGAAATATAACGCATTCTTGAACACACTACTTCAAGCACGGGTCCGTCTTCACCTCCAATTTGCTGTAATCAAATATCATTACACGTTAAGTATATAGTGTAATCAGAATACTTTATTTGTAAAAGCTAAATCAAATTGGAATGATAGAATTAAGCCTTCCCGCTCACACTGTAACGCTGCATACCCCCAAAAAATTAAGTTCTCAATAAGTCAACGCAAATTTTTTTTATTCTCTTATACCAAAAAATGAGACATGGGAATAAAAAAATATTTTTTTTTTAAAATCAAAGTTGGTTTATTTGGCAGCAAAATAAGTAAAAAAACCACTATAAAATTAGAAAGAATCAAGCTCGTGAAACCCACACTGTTTTATTATGTACAGCGTAGTTAGGTTATTATAAAATATTGTAAGAATTGAAATAAAAAAGAACATATAACCATGGTTGTGTTACATTGCTTTTACAGCTCAGGGTGTGGTATGGTACCTTTTGAAACACGCATCTGGGTGTAGGTTGGGCCGCGCGGTGCAGGTCTCGCAAAGGTAGATTGTTTCCTTTCTCATTCCTAGTTGAGCGCAAACAACACATCTACCAGCACCCTTTTCTCTCCTTGCCATAAAGTGTTGTCTGCCAAAAAACAATAAAACAACGAACGGAACGCAGTACAGTTTCGCACGGAACTGACTTGAGTGTTAGTTCGTCTACAGCGTTAGCGTAGCTCGAAACAGAGCATTAGTGTTGTAGCGCGCCAACTTAGGTGCTCCTCCCACAACAGTCGGAGTTCGGAGTCGACCGCCATTATGTTTTTAAACCATGGGATATGTTAACTAATAACTGCTGCACTCAAGCGGCAAAACTAAAAACTATTTAGTCCAATACACTCAATGTTTAAAAGCGAGTATATTTGTCCACAGCGTTTTGAGCAAAGTCAAACTTAGCGGTTATATTTGTCTACAGCGTGGGAAGGGTTAAAACTTGTTAACCCTATAACTAACTGTTAGCAAACTTTCAGCAATGCAAAGTCATTTTGGTGCCTTTTGCAAGCATTTTTTCAAAAATTCGCCAAATATAGTAATGGTATCCCAATCCAAAAGTGTTCGATAGTTTTTTTTTTTTTTTTTTTTTTAGAAAAAGGTCTAAAGAATTGCTATATTCAACAAAAAAGTTGATTAATCTAAAATTTAAGAAGTTTTTAGCTCAGGAAGCACAAAATTTCGAGTAACGGAAACAAAATCCAACTTTAGGCCTACATGAAAATTATTAAATTTAGTTCTAAATAAAAATAAATATCAATTTCAAAACCGTTTTAGAAAACACCAGTTTTTATGATTCTACTACAAGACTGCCGACACAATTAGGAAAATTTTGAATAGTAATTTAGAAACATATGCTTTACCCAAAAATTAAATATTATTAAAACAAACTGTAGAGAATAAATCATAGAATTTAACTTTATACTTGCAATTTTTTATTTATAAACTTATTTCACTTTGTTTTACTTGTTTGACTAAATTAGATCAAACTAGCTGACCCGTGCGAAGCATTCGCATTCTAACTTACATATATCCCACTTAATTAAAGTACACACCATATATTTAGTATCGTATAGTGCGTATATTAATTAAAAATAGCAATGTAGTGGCGTAACAGCAGCTCTCCAGCTCGGTATTGTTATTATCAGTGTTGCCAACGTCGAAAAATATCCCTACAACTTACTATCTTACATCCCTGTTACTTTCGAATTCTTTTTATTTATTATTATTATTATTTTTTTCGTATAATTGTATTTTGTATATTTTTCCGGTGTAGCGGTTAAGAAAAGCTTTAAAATGATGCCTCATTCATGTAATTTGATGATGTATTAAGGAAGTTATGGCGTACCGACAAAAAAAAGGCCTTGAGAAATAATATATGTGATAAACAAAACTCTCACTAACGTATCATCATACAGTTCCAGACATTCTAGACTGTGTGAAAAAGCTATTATAAAGGTAGTAACGAATAACTCACCTATTGATTTGAACAAATGTCTGTTCTTCAGGAAATACCCATATAGAATCCGAACATTAAATGAGGTTTACTTTATATAAAAATATAGTTTCCTCTTCAAAACGATATAAATATCATATACAAATATGGCGATTAGTCATAGACATAACGTGTTCAAAATGTGCTTTGAAATCTAATTGCAAGGGTTTGCAGAAAACTTCATATCTAAGAAACTGTAAGAGTGACGAATGATTGGAAGGCAGTGTTAGAAAGTTTAAATCTTGACGAATCCAAAGGTGTCTTTATTTTATTTTCAAAACAAGTATGTATAACGATTATTAGCTTTAAAAAATTGACAAGTTTGAGTCATTTCCTTGAGCTTTCTCGCGTCACATTAGCTGTTTAGAAAACTACAATTTTAAAACGATGATTATATATGTAATTATATGTTTTAGAACAAATTTGTAAATACAAAAATTAAAGATTATTTAATTTCCTTTCCAATGTTTTTTTTTTATTATTATTTAGATTGGATGATTTTTAGTGCGTGAAATATTCAATACAAGTCGAGTGTTCTCGGACTACTCAACTGACTAGACGACTGTAGGGTTAAAAAGTCAATCAACCGTATGTTTTTCTGAAATAGTATTTAAATGTGAGCGGTAACACTTAGTTGAGGATAGCACTTGTATCTAATATAATAATATGAGGTGCATGAGTTTTTAAAGTAATAGGGACCATTAGCTGCTGCCTACCAGCCATTACGTGTCAGTACAACAAAACTATAATTGCATTAACCTTACCTGCAATTCATCCACAATAAACAGTTGAACGTTTTGAACATTTTTCCTCTGTTTCCATCTTCTAGATAGCACATCCCATTTTTCAGCAGTACAGATTATAACTTGGCCTTTTGCCAATAGCTGCAAAATATGAGAAAAAAAAATTAATCCTGAGTTAAAAAAAATGTATACTATTACTACATTATAGTGGAAGAAGATAATTGCTGTGAAGAAGATATCTACAATTACTGATTCTAAAGCTACGAGTATTTCTAGAAAAATGTTGATCAGATGATTACAATACAGATCATAATCGTGTGGGATTTTACTGCTTGTACTCGGTACAAAAGAAGTTTTGTACACACAGACATGAAACCGATCAAGTACTCCTGTCCTCGGACAATACAATATAGAGAAACCTTTCTAAACTATATCAAGTAAGAATAATTCGACCACGCAGCTGGACCGCTGACGTGAGTTGAGCAAATTTCAAAAATTAAGTTTATATGCCTATGTTTTAGGGTTTCAACCAACAATTTGGGAAATATGTCTACTCACGAAGGCGTTGAACAGCTGTCTGTGTGTATGCAATATATTAGTAGAATTTGCGCCTAGTGGCCTCGCGAGTTTACACCACTTGGCTTCGAACCGGGTACTTTTATGGTATTTTACGTTTTGATCGATTTTGGGGAACCAAGCGAGCAATAAGGTCGCGCAAAAAAACAAAATGTGCAGAATAATATCCTACATTTATATTTTTAGAAAAAAACTCTAAAAAATTTCATTCTTGTAGTAAAACTCTAAAAAAATAGTTACTTCCGGTCAAAAAAACGTACTTCCGGTTGTTGGATTTTTTTGGCTAACGAACTCGTCCGAGCGACATAGACAACCAACATGTGTACGAAATTTGAACCAAATCGGACTTATGCGGCCGCTAGAGTGCGAACACATATGTACATATATATATATATATATGATTTTTAATGACACCCCAAAACGTGTTCTAGGGACCATGATCGGTGCTCATTTGCTACTTCCGACCTTGAGTCTTACCATAAGGGCCACTGAAATAGCTCATTTTTCCTATGGAAATTCGCTAAAAAGTGTACTGTAATAAATTATTGTATCCACAACAAGACCATCTGAATTGAATTGCCTTTACTTTATGGAGCAAAACAAAATATTACAGTGGAATCAGGGAGCACAGAAGACAAATGTGTAAAAGGTGCGCAGAACAGTAACAAATACATAGATTACGATTTAAGACCATCATGATTCTAATGAACCACAGTTGTTCTTATCAAAACTTAACTGTAAAAGGCCTAAATTACATAATGTCTGTCAAAAATGTATGATTAAAATGGGATTGTAATTATATTTAATGTAAATTAATTATGTGTTATAACAATTATTGTTAGTCGCCATTTCGAATATTGATATACTAATTATTAGATATAGAACTTACCACCTTCAATATTCCGTTTTTCGTCGTTAAACAACGGCCGTTTCGGCTATTCAAGTTTAAACGGATATTGAAGACGGTAAGCCCTATGTCTATTGATTAACTATTTGTGTTTTAAGATTGACAATAGTCCATGAATCTGTTGTAGTAAATGTGAATTGTACTAAAGATAATCACCTTGAGATCCGTGCCAGTTTCCCCAGTCAACAGTACAACTTTCTTGCCAAGAGTAGCTCCAAACTTATGATGCCAGTCTGCAAACACTATGTCTGCCAAGGCTTCTCTGGGAACCAAGTACACACATCTACCATCAGGATGTTGTGAGAGTAGTCGCAGGACTGCAAACTCCGCTATTGTTGTTTTGCCTGAGCAAATAAAAACAGGTATCAAAAGAGCATGTCAAAATTGCTTCTGCATAAATTAAGTACAGTAATTTTTAAAAGATTGCTTAACCCTCAAAGTGGCAGACTGCAGTCTCTCGGGCGCAAATGCAACTCGCTCGAACCTAAGCGAGAATTTGCATATATTTGCATAATCGATAATTTAATCCACTTAAAATCATCCAATCGTAATAAATCCGGTACCGTTGGAAAAGTAATGAATTAAACTATAATTTTTGTATTTACAACTTTTTCGTAGAACGTATATTTACATACGTAATCACCGTTTCAAAATTTTAGTACGCAAATCAGCTGTGATTCACGCGTCAATGAACCCTGTACACTGTCAAGACCTTGTCTCATTTTCAACGGTCTGCAACTCCTCACAGAAGTCATTTATGAAGAAGATCATAACAGCATTGAATTCAGCAGACGATTCTCTTTAAAATGGTGTCTTCATGTCACATGTTACTTTGAAAACAGCTGTTCTGCAGGATTTATGGTGAAAGCTTGTAATTGGTCATAGATTTGGCCAATATGCAAGCCTGTTTAGAATCGATTCTTACAGTCTTATTCGATATATCCCTAAAATGTAAAAGAAAACTTCACAGTTTTTATCTATGTCCAATTCAATACATTTAGATTTCATAGGTTGGTACCAATGAATTTCTAAAGCTTAGAACTCTCACAACTCGGCCGTAGTAGTTTGACGTCAGTTATAACATTTGTTTTGTGTTATTTTATGGTTATTACTGTTATTACAGTTTATAAAATAGTGTTATATTGTGTTTTAGTTATAAATAAATAAGTGTAGATTGTGATTGAGTGAAATTAGGCTTATAGCGTGTTCTAATAAAACGGTAAGTGAAGAAATAAGATAGCCTAGAAATAAGGTTTTAGGTTAATTGCCGATTTCATATTTTTGATTTTTCATTACAAAATGTAAAGTTATTTGAAACTGGGTAGAATGCTATTCGATTCTACATTTCATTCTCAAATTTTTGGTATAAAAAAAAACATTGTTTGAAGTAAAAAATGTATAGGCCTAGTCACTTTGAAATTAGTCATGAATTGCAGGTTATGTACTAAAAACGTTCAAAGTGTTATTTTGAACTAAACAATTGTGAAATTGAAATATATTTTTACATATTTCTATTTGGAACTAAATTATAAAACTTTTGTGTATTTTGAAAAAAATTACAAAAATTCTTTATTATTTTTTATGTAGGCATAAAGTTGTTTTTTTACTTCCGTTCTGAACATTTTTTGCTTTCTAAGCTAATAACTTTTACAATTTCAAAAGAAACTAATTTTTAGTGGCATATTTGAATTCTTTGAAGTTTCTTCTACAAAAAAGCTATTGAACACTTTTGGATTGGGGTTCATTTACTATTTTTGGCGAATTTTCTAAAATATGCTTGCAAAACGCTACAAACGGGCTTTTAAATTTTAGCTTTAACGATGCCAGTTCTAGGGTTAAGCCTTTCAATGTAAAGCTTCCTACTTTTATGAAATATTAGTAACTTTTATCATGTCCATAAAATTTCAGACTAAAAGTTTGCCAACTTTTTGTTGTAGGGGAACAGAGTGACTTAAAGGCGATTGCCCAGTCAGCTACAGTTCCATAGGTTCGGACTGGCATAAAGTAATGACGTTAAAAACAAATTTTACCATTTTTTTATGAAGAAAATTTTAAGAAATTGTTTTTATTGTTCTCAAATGCAAAAGAGAAATTGTAAAATATTTTTTTCATTTAGCCTATATTGTAAAGTCTGCAATTTACTAGACATAGACATAATTATTTATTAGCAATTAGCTCAACACACTCCATTATAATAATTCATTACATTTTTTTATATGAAAATATCAGAACAGGCACCTTGTCAGTTTACTGTATAAGTACAGACCAGCATATGCATTTTTAGCACTTGAAAAAGATTATTACATGACTTTAGTGGCCTAGAATTTGTTATTGTTCAAATTATTTTATGTTTCACATAACACAAAAAGGGTATAAATGAGCAAAAAAGTAAAAAAAAAACAGTTTCGGTTTCTTTTATATCATACATTGGCCAAACCATTAAAGATAAATAAAAATAAAAAACAGAAAACATATAGTAAAGACCTACAAGTACAGTAAACCCTGACATATCCAGCCCTGTGATACCCAAACCCTCCGATATCTGGCCAAATATGTTACTGAATAAGTTTGATAAATCAACATTTTCAGCCCAGAAATGTACAGTACAACTAGGCGTATGAGACAAGGGAGTGAGAAGAAGGCTCACTCACATTTGTCCGCGCAGGAGGTGAGGGATGGATACGGTGCTTTTTAAGGTATGGTTTTATACTGTTCCATCTATTGAAAATTTTCCAAAGCCAACAATATTCCAGCAATAATGTCTACCGTTTCTCGACAAGGCACCTTCTCATCTTGCAACTGACAAGCTTAAGGGCGGTGAAATAAGGTGTATGTTTACCACCTACCATTAGATCTGCCGATCAGTCAATAGAACAGGGAGTTCTTGAAGCTCTCAAACAATGCTATCGATCTGAACTAATTACAGTGTCGATTGCAAGAGTAGGTGCGCAAAATGTAACAAAAACCTTAAATATAATCAATAATCAAAGCAAGGCAATAAAACATCTTCTACTAACTAGTAGTTCTGTGAACAGTAGACCTCGCTCGTTGAAATAACAAATGTGGTTTTGAGCTTAGGTTAAAAATAATGTGCCAGTAAGGAAGTAAACAGAAGGTTAGCCAGTGAAACATTATTTTGCAATTCCCGCGATTCCGGGGTTTCTAGTTCTTGTTTATTTTTCTTTTCTTGAGCTTTAACTGCTAAAGATTTTCTTTTAGGGGGCATTGTGTTTTATTTAGGTTAATAATGCGTAAGGTAGCTAAAAATATTGCGTTATTGAGGGAAAACATAGAATTAAATATTTACATACTTAAATAACTAAAACTTAACAACGTATTTACAATTCCATATCATATTCCAATATTAGAAATAATGAAAACAAACGATGTTAAAACGTCGTGATAGTGATCTCAACCCATGTACGAACACTGCCCACGCTGTCCAAACAGTAATTTTTTTTATTTTGTAATTCAAGTTAAGCTAAGTTAAATACTTTTATTCCTATTCAAAACAGGCCTAGTTTTGTTAGCAGTCTTGTAGTAGGAACATAAAAACCGGTGTTTTCAAAATGAGAAATTTGAAATTGATAAATATTTGTATACAGTTCTATTTAGAACTAAATTACAAAACTTTTTTACATTTATGAAAAAATTACAACAAATTTTTATTACTTTTTATGTATGCCTAAAGTTAAACTTTTTCCTTTTGTTATTGAACATGCTTGTTTCTTGAGCTAATAACTTTGTTAATTTTACTTCAATCATTTTTTTACTGGCATATATGAATTCATCGAACCTTTATCGACAAAAAAGCTATGGATCACTTTTGAATTGGTTTAGAATTGGTTGAAACACAAAAACTCGGACGATTTTTAACAAATTTGAAGTTTACGGCCATTTTGTGAGCTCACCATTAGAGATACGGAAAAAAATCAAGAATACAATTTTGTTGAAAATCAAATTTGCTACCCACAAAATATCATTAGTTTTTAAATTCGACTTACAGCTAAGCCACAAACTGGCTTTGGAAAAAAGCTTACACTGAGAGAAATGGTCCGGCCGCAGTTTTTATTTTTTTTAAGGGGCTAAAATTGAAAAATGGAAAAAACCGTATATGTACATCGCTCGGCCTAGGAATAAGGAACATTCATGCAAAAAATCATCAAAATCGGTCAAGGAGTTTGGCTGTAATCGTGAGACAGACACACAGACGAAATGCTGAACGGTAGAGCTAAAACAGAGACCTCGCTTTGCTCGGTCAATAAAATCATGGAGCAAATTATTAGATCACAAGAGAGTGAAAACGGGTATGGAGTATTGCCCGAAAACACTGAAGTTTCTGAGAAGAATTAAGAGGATGGTGCCATTGTTCAACTGTCAAAATATATTCTTTGCTGTGAAGATTTCGATGTTGTAATTTTTACCTTAAAGGCGCAAACTGTGATATTTCACAAAGTAACTAAAATAATGATGATCGAATTTGAGTTATCACTACTGCTATAATTCCGATTAAATTCTAATATTTCATAACAAGCCCGATCGAATTTAAATTACCTTAACTGCTGCGAACGTTCTTAAAGTTATAAATTGAGACTTAATTTCAATATTATATCGACTGTGCGTCGATTTATAGTTCTCGCGACTGTTGCCAACTGATTTTGAACGTTTCACTGTTCATCTTTTTAACATTTTGAGGTTTATGGGTCTGGTTTAGTTTGGTAAAACATTATTTTCCTTATTCCATATAGTGATCAAAATAATTCTAATTTTTCAAACAAAAATCAAAATCAAGCATGATTCCTGATTTTTATTAAGGTTTATAGAGATACAGCACAAACTAGAAGGTAGAAGTTTAAATACCTAATTTTTAAAAACCATATGTTTGATTTTCACAAACAGCTCTTTACTTATAACAAGGGGAAGAAAATTATAAAAGCTAGTAAATAATATTTACCTGAACCAGTCGGAGCACCAATGAAGATGTTGTCATCACTGTTGTAGACTGCATTGAATACTTGAGTCTGAATCGGGTTAAACTGCGGAAACTTTTCTACGTACATACTCTCAAACTGGCTGTTCCTCAAAGCTGTTACCTAATACACATTACAATACACAATAATTACTAATCGAATCTACTGCATACAAATAAAAACCATCCAAATCTGTGTCAAAGCTATAGACCTTTCTATGGTTTTCTAGCATAAAGGTGAGTTTTCTACTTCAACAGAGATACTGTTTCCCACATTATTTATTGGCGTCAAAATAACGTCATTATATATGTTACAGGAAAAGCAGATTATCCAGTAAGAGTTGACTCTGCTTCGATTAAAAGCGAAAAATTTGGATTAACATTTACTAGTCAGAGTTAACTATACCTAGGGAAAGTATACAAAAACACTCTTTGTTCAAGCTACTTTACTTTCAAGTCAAAAAAGTAACACTTAACCTCAAAAAACTTTCTTTATTTACTTTTGAAAAATCTATCAATCTTCCACATATAACGTCTCAATGCTACATGACGTCATCTGTGACTACATCACCCAATCTCGCCAACCTACCTCATGGTGCAAAGTTTATTGTAAAAGATTGCATCATGCGTGGCAAGCATATTTTCCCACAATATAATCTCATATGCGTCATTTCTAATAATTATGCATATCTTAATTTACACAAACATCTTTTATTGATTTGATTTGAAAGGGTGTGTTTCGTGACTGTGAATGTACTCCCTACATGGACAATTAATTGTGGGTACCAATGAAATTCAAAGCATTGTGACGAATAACTAAACTTTTTACTCGCTCATTTTCAAGATATCTTTGCACAAGAAAAATCTATCAACAACACATGAGTTACAAAACATAATTTTACAATTTACAGCGTACAACTTGAAATCTTACAAAACGTAAGACGCTATTTCAATTTAGAATATGAGTATGTGAAAAAATTGAATTTAAAATGCAGACTGAAAATTATTACATTCTATGGCCATTAACATTTATAAAATAGTTCAAAAAGTTCAATATACAACTAGGCTTTCTATGATATTTTTTGATACTTGCGTTTACAAGAAGTTCTTCGAAGCACAAATCCAGTCACATGGTCACTAATAGTTAAAGTTACGAATCCTCAAAAAATGTTCGCTGGATTACCACAATAAAGCGTATACATACAATATACTAACAAACGTTTACGTCAGAACACAATTCACCACTCCTCCTTACAAACAATCCATGTTTTGCAAATCCACTCACAAACCAAACAATGCCGGCAATACTATTCTTTCGCCCTCTTGCAAGAGAACGGTGCAGTACATGGCCTTCATGAATCGTCACAGTTGCTTACCAGTATTACTATCTATTTTCAGTCTGTGTTCTATATCATGTAACGGAAGGTTACAAAAAATAAAAATATATTTATTAAGTTATAA
>JAGFPH010005601.1:15883-36962 GCA_018207615.1 Philaenus spumarius
CTCTGTGCTTTTAGACACTATAGGAAACTGCTGTTTTATTTCTTATCATATATTTTCTCTGTGACATGGCTGTTAGTGTTACAATCACTATAGACGTTTATGTTATTATATTTTTTTTTAACATGTGATGTAGTTCTTTCAATAATTATTTCTCTTTAAATATGTTATAAATGTTTGTTATGTGACCTTAACATTATTTTAGACTGTTTTTTAATATGCACTGTTATTTTTGTCAATGTTCAATTTTCACACAAGTATATGACGCACTTTTGTTTACCAATGTTTTTTTTTTTTATTAAAATTTAAGTCTGCTCTTTTAGTTTTATACTACAGTCTGCATACATTTTTTATCTTTACATTTCTTAAGTTATTAAAATTTATTTGTTTTGCGTCTTTGATTTATTTATATATGCATATATAATTCATTAAATTTTGATTACTAGATCTTGCGTCTCTTCTGTTACTAGACCCATCATTCTTTGTTTAGACGTTATAGGAATTTACTTGTCTCATTGTAATTTTCTATCACACGGATTGTGTATGTCACAAGTTACATTGGAGAGCAACATCTTTGAATCAACTTTCACTAACCCACTTTGGTATAGTTAACTCTTCCTAGAAAAAGTTGATCTGTTTATATTCAATCGACATTTACTGATACTTTTAGTAAGAGTCTACTCTTCCTATGCAGAGTCAACTCTCCCTAACAACCTACTTTTCCTGTAACATATACAATGATAATTACCTTTGTTCCACCATGTGTTCCAATTTCATGTTTTTGTACACTAAAGTAGTTGCAACAACAGTCGTTGGAGATTATCATTCTGTGGAGATCAATATAGCACTAAATTTAAACACTAAGACCAACCACAAAACACATAAATACTTTAACATAATTTTGTGTACATGAGATATCGACATTGAAGCTAGACCCTAACTTGTCAGTCTAGTTTTAATGCAAGTACAGTGCGTACATAAAATTAGTATTGTGAGTTTTATGCTGGGTCTTAGTGTTTTAACTTATATTTAATTTTACATCGATCTCAAACTGATGATTTCAAATACCTGTTAAGAATAAAACATTTGAAATCGGACAGATCTAATTAAATCAATGATCCAAGGACCTCAAAAATATAAAACGTCTTGGTTACGTTTATTGGGATTGCTTTAATAATTCAACTCAATTTAAAACAGACATGAATGGGCTACATCTGATAATACATTTAGCCTACTTACGGGCAACGGCTGCAGATCCAATAACTCAGTAGGGGGTAGATTTTTTTCTGGAAGTATGAGATGTCTGAACGAAACCGGCAATTGTGTCTCTGCTCCAATCCAACGATCGGACACGATTCTGTAACAAAATCATAATTATTGTGTGTAAACTGATATCGGAATAGGTGAAAAAATTGTATATTGTATTTATGTTATTGTTACTAGTTAAGTTATCCAAGTTGTTTTTTGAGCTCAGCCCACAATGTGTTAAAATATCACTTTACGATACAAAAACAATGTCAGCGAAAACATATTTTATTACACGGTAAAATATAAGTTCGTCGACCAAGCGTTAGCAAGATCCTGTTTCAAGACCATTCAGCGTTTCGTCTGTCTATCTCTTTGTTACACGATTACGACCAAATGCAATGTATAAAATAAGACATTTTTAATATTATAATTCACTTTGTAAATGAGCTACAACACATATATAACTCAGATTGTTCTATTTTCATTGTGTCATGGTAGATGAATGGTAATTGTCGGCAGTTTAAGTTCTAAGGATTCTTGGTTTGATAACATGAAACAAAAAAGTTTGATTACTTCTTCAAATGTTTTCAATATTAACCTTTTGCACTCTAGTAGGATTTTTAATATAAGTCCTCTGGGCTCAGATGGCCAGTAGCGCTGGCCACAGCCATTTCTTTGTCAAGTATGAGCGGTTGGTGCCAGTTAAGTTCCTCTCAGATCGGATGGCCAGCGGTACTGGAAAAGTTAAAATCCCTCTAACGCCCGGATGGCCAGTAGGAGTGGACAAACAAATGGCCTGCATTAACTTATTTTAGTAGATTCATTTTGTCTGGATTGTGCTGAAAATTAGCGTTCAAATCTTAAACTAATTAATTCCAGCTTTTTCTCTGGTCTGTGTTGTATCAAAAGCAGTATTCGTTACATTATAACCTTACCAGCAGTTTAGTTTTACGTTGCGGTGGTCTAGGCTAGTGTTTTTAAGTTTGAAGTAATTTAATAGAACAAAAGTTAAGTGTTTTTTTGTAACAAGTACTTGATTTTGTTTTATTTTAAATTACCGAAAAATATTGTTAGATAAGTTGTATGCAAAGGTTTATTTTATTCATTAAAATATATTATAACTATATATATTTACAGATAAACCAAAAACTCACCAATAACAATATAACATATCTACTTTTGTGTATGGAAGAATAAAAAAATTACTAAAACACAAAATAAATACCCACTAACAACATTTCAGATTGTAGTAAAAAATAATTCAGAGCTGTTGACGCTGCACGGTAAAGATGGCAGCAGAGCTGACAACAGTAACGTAAGTAACATCCGAGCTGTGAGGATGTCTATTTGGTAAATATTCAGAGCTGACTGAGAATAGTGTGTGGCCAGCAGTACTGCCCATCCGAGTGCAAAGGGTTAATATCTGTCATAATCTTATTCTTGCTTTGATTTCCTGAATCAATAAATGTTTTCACTTTTTCAAATGTTTTCAATAATAATACGTGTGTCACAATCTTGTAGGGTCTAAATTTTGCTGCCTGTGCCTCTACAAATAAATCTTAAAAAAAAACTTGTAAAAACTAAATGTTAAACAAATTTTAATAATAAAACATATAAAATTCTTTCAACATAAATTATAACTGATTTGAACTTAATCATTTAAACCATTCTAGACTTAAGTAAAAATGTAAAACTGTTAAAAATAAGTAAAAAAACGGTTGCTATATGGAAAACGGAGTACTTTAGCATGTTTATTGGAAATTTTGCACCGTAAATGATGCAATAAACAAGTAGGTGAATTATTATTCCACATTTTATAAACACCCTGTATAATTTACCCTTATAACTCCTTTTAACTTTAGAGAATGTAAATAGTGTGTGTTAATACCAATCTGACAAAATGAAATATTCATCATTATGTGTTTTTGTATGTAACGTATTATACGGAGCTCACTATTTTTAGTCATTTTTTATTACATACTATTTTTAGTAGTGACCTAGCAACTAAACATACTGTAACTAAATACTATACGTTAGAACTTTTATTATTTTTACTATAGGTTATTTTTTTTATTATTCTTGCATTTCTGTTGTTTATTGAAACAATACCTAACTTAGTAACGTTTAAAAAAATAGTAGCCTCCATATAATACTGTAACGTGCTGGCGACTCACTGTTACAATCAGGTCCCTGTTCGGGCGCCATTTTGTAACGTGCTGCGCTCTCGCCAGCCGTTTACAAACAAATTTATTAATAAAAATAAAAAATTAAATTTTGACAAATTTTTTCTAAATTGATTTAATAAAAAAAAAAATAACCTTTTGCTGCGTAACAATTATTTGTAATATCATACCTTCAATTTATATACTTTACTTTATTAAAATAATTATCAATTCAAAATACTACAAGACATTATTCCCTTAACCACAACAAAAACAATCAAACATAACTCCAAAATTGAAAATAGGTTATGTTGTAGTCAGATCTGTGTTTGTCACAGTTGACTACCAAATCTCTGTTACGCATTAATTTTTACATCTGTGCATACAGCTGATAGCTACAGGGTAGGCCGCCCTAGAAGCACGACATCTATGTTTCTACACACAGAGGTCGTACCACCAAAACGCACCACTCCCGCCAACAACTGACGCCATTTTGTGTCACTTATAAACTACACTGACTTTAAGTTTTCATTAAAAAAGGTTCAATTTACCATGAAGTACTTCTAGGAAGGAAAGGACTCAAATTAAGAAAGCATAGTAGTTGGCATTAACCCTTTAATGCCACATTTTGAGATTTAAACACACACAAAATAAAATAAAGTATTGGCAAACCATACTACGCATTTTATAGGCTCAAACACTCAAACACACACTCTAATTATCAACCTTTTAAACTTAAAAACATATTACAATATAAATTATGAAAATGTTTAAATGCAGACTTAGTTAGACTTAAAATTATTACTTACATATTCTTTATTTTATAGTGCACTTTTTATTAAAAAGAAAAACTTACAACATTTTTTGAATGAATTTAAATTTAAAATAACCCCTTTTATCAAAATTTTCCCTTATACATTATGTTCGTAGCACTCTAGCCTCGTCGTATTTTATTCACTTAGACACTCGTTGAAAGGTTTATATGCGAAACATTATACCGACGCCATCACTCGAGATTTTCAAAGTTAGTTTTTTCAAATACAAATCGTACGATTTACACCGTTTTACCAACTATATACACAGCACTGTCTCTAGTTGTGTTTACACATACTTTAGCAGTGTTTATACCTTAAACACCGCTAAAAACCACTTTCGTGAATACATTTCACTATCGACCAGCAAACAGGTCTCACTCCTATGAGCTCTCAAGAACAAGTCTAACAAAGGATAGCGTCTTGGGCATCTCCCTCCTTCGAATATGACGTCACATCGCGTGATTTTTCCAGGGGACCGCAAATATGTCTCCCTACGCTTACTCATGTATATGACCAACATCACAAACCAAAATTCTGTCCTTGTTTATGCAACATCACAAATCAAATTATGCATACTACCAACATAATAAATCAAATTTCTGTTCTTTCAATGTCTACAACTGTCTTTTCAATGTTTAATAACTGTAGGCTAGAAATCGAGTGAATCACTTCTTCAATTTACTTTAATACTGTTCGATGTTTTGTATTTTGAACATTGTGAAATAAGATTGAATAGATCAAATAAGATTAAATTTAAAATTGAAATAAGATATTAAATAAACTTTTATTTTATATTATTAGAAACGTCTGCATTTCCCCTTTGAATTTCTATGTTTATTATTTGTTTACAAAATACTAAGTTTTTAAAATAGGCTAAAATGTCCACAATTTACATAGCAACTCCCTTTACGTTATACCCTTATTTAAATGATTAAAATCCCTGAAACTCACATATATTACAATACATAAATACCTGTGTTTTTGTATGTAAGGTGAAAACTGAATATTTTAGATTAAATAATGTACTCTTTCTCAGAAAAACCGAATACTAAATAGCCATCCTTTATTCACAATATAACCAATAACCTGTTCTAGTATCTTACCTGAGAAAATACTGTGGAGGCAAAGGCTCAAACACCGGCACAAAGAACTTGACTAAATGCTCGTCTTGACTGTATTTAGACTTGAGCAAGAAATACTCATGATGGAGTATCACTTCTGAGTCCACATCTTCTACAAGAATCCAGAAAGCTTCGGAAGCACCGTGCAGTTTTTCTTCCCACTGAAAGTCTGGAGTTATTGTTAACTCCACTCTTAATGTTGACCTATTCAGAATAAGGATTACGTTAAAGTTTTAAAAACTGTTACAAATAGTTTAGGGAATGTAATAAATTATTAATATTTATATACTGATACAAGTAAGGAAACAACTTGTTTAACTTATATTGGTTTAAAAAAATAACCTGTAACCTAGATTTTAATGAAATAGTAACATTTTTATATTTTGCATAACATGGTATACCAATATACTAAGTTTTTATTAACTAAATCTATCATTTTGTCTTAAACCTGAGACCCGCTCAGTATTGGGTTTGCGATTAGAGTTGGATCACTGAGCGAATCCTCGGCGATAAGGTTGGCAGTGGAATGCGGGAACCCACAATGCAATGCACGGCTTCACAGACTGCAGATCTTTCTATAGACCAAGTAGGACGTCGTTTAACTATTGAGTCGGTTTCAGAGACCAAGTAGAATGTCGTTTAACTATCGAGTCGGTTTCAGTTTCAATTGCGTATTAATTTATAATTAATGGCCGGCTAAGTTAATTTGCGAGTGGCAACCGATTTGCGGGGGCCAAATGGCAGTGAACGTCCGATATGGTTAAATTAAATCGGGTTAGGCCAAGCAGCTCAATCAGGGCTTGCGAGTCAAGGCCGACCTTGTAGTGGTGTTCTAGAACCCTGGACCCATAACACATTGTCGTGAGTAGCTACCTAGGGGTTTTGGTAGTATTTTTAAAAAAATTCTGTTACTTACCTTATTTAAAAGTATAACATATTATATATCATTTTAAAGGCAAAATAATGAGCTTTAAGTAAATGTAAATACTTAAAAGGTTTATTAAAAATAAATTTTTTTTAACAAATTATGAAAAATTATGAACATGTTTTTAAAAAAATAGCTACATAGTCCTTTTTTTTATAACAAACACTTTATTTGCACTTTACAAACACTAAAAAAACACTTACGAACTATAAACTTTGCCTCAATAAAAAACCACTAACAAATAAAAAAAACTTACAACACAAACAGAACTAATAGAAATACACATCGTTATAGAGTTACATCGCTAAGCAGACAAACGTCGATTGCAGAATGCACATAGCTGATCAGACACCATCTGATATTTATATAATATTTTTGTTGGCCAGTGATAGAAAAATTCCAAAGGTCAAAGACATACGAACTAAAACCACTAATAAACATGATGAGAATGCCTAAACCCAAATATATGCCGACTAAGCTGAGTTATAGAATTAAATAGAGTGACCCGATGTATACTCGGGCTTCGGTAGCTGGCGCCTCGAAATTGGCCCGACCTATACTCGGGCCCAGAGTTCAAAGTGTTAAGGTTACTTTTGGGTATGCCATCGTATAATTTGTTATTTCTTTTAAATGGCATAAGTGAACTATAAACTATTTTTGAGAACATATAAAAATAATTCACCAGAAACAATTCAATAGTTTTTTTTTAACTTTTACACCTTATAATCTCTGAAATATTTTTTCCCACTACCCTGTAGGCCAACTGCATGCTTTCAAAGTTAACATGTCTCAGACCTAGGATAGTTCTTAAAATAAATTATGTACTACTACAGCTATACACTGAAATGCAAAAACCAAATGGCCGACTGTTTGATCTTTTAAATGACGTATGTCAGGACTATATTGCAATTAATCAGTCAGTAGAATTTGTTTTCCAATAAACTGGACAACCATTCAATTGTGCAGCACCATTTCTCTAGAAATAAATATACCAACAAGTTAAACTCCAGTAACTATTGTTAAGGGTTTCAGATCGCAAAAATAAATCTAAAACACTGTCTTTATTCAGAAAGAAGTAAATATTATATTCACAATAGATAAAATAGCTATTTTGTTAGTACCCTATTGTGGTATATCATCTTATAAGACTCCATACAGTTGGTGTTCTACCCTTTGGATAAGTTTTGCGTGGTAATTTTAGAGCAGTAACTGAGATTACAATTACAACAGTTTTATTATATGTACGCACACACTACGATCAGCCGATCTTTCAGTTCCACAACATCGGCAGGCTGACAGAATGTTAGGCCAATTGGAAATTGCATATCAGATTAAGGACATATTTTCTACACTAAAGAAACTCACCTTGTAATAGGTTGAATGTGAGTTGATAACTCCAATTTAGGAAACTGATGTACATATTTGTGAATAGTTTTACCTAACTTTGGTACTCTGATCAATTCTCCAATTTCATTAGGTCCTAGATCATACAACCTAGAAACAAATTATAAATACATTGTAGAATTTAAATTAAAATGTACAACTACCCTATTTAAGTATATAGTGTGTCTGAACAATTTAATTCATAGAATGTGATACCAAACCTGTCCCAGCAAGTTGAGGTTAAATAACTCAGAACACAAAAAATATTTTAAAATCCTTGATAATAATTTATTCTTATTTTTGATAAAAATAGAATTGTATTTATTTAGAATTGTACAGGTATCTGAACAGAGTTCCCTCTACAGAATGTTCATTTGCCTGATTTTTTCTCAATTTCCTTGACCATTTCACAGCAGCATATTCAAAATTATTTACAACATTTGCAATACATTTTAGTAACTTAAATTCTATTGCAAACATTTCTGACAATATTAACCCTGTTGAATATTATTAATATTGCAAATATAAAAATATGTGCTCTTATTAGTGTTTGCATGTATATGAGGAATGACTAGAAAAGACAGGATTTTTGATGTAACTCTTTTTATTATTTTTCCTTTACGACTTTCACTTTATCCCCTCCACTATCCCTACACCTTTCCATTTGAATGTTCCACAGTTCAAAGCAGTGTTTTAAGTAATTTTCTGAAAGCATGTTCATGATCTCCGTCGCTTTTCCTTTCACAGCTTCCACTGTATCAAACCTGGTTCCTTTCAAAGCTTCCTTCACTTTCGGAAACATAAAACAGTCACACGGAGAGCTAGGTCCGGTGAGTAGGGTAGATGTTCCAACACAGGGATCACATACTTGGCAAAAAAGCAAAAAATGACTTAACAGTCAGCACAATGTGGGCTAGAGCATTATCCTGATGAAGAATCCACGACTTGTTCTTCCACAACTATGGTCGCTTTCTTCTTACTGGCTCACTGAGAGTGGCTAGAACCTCCACATAATATTCTTTATTCACCGTTTAACCTTCAGTAACCCGATTTACTTATAGAGATCCATGGATGTCGAAAAAAACAATCATCATGGCCTTGAATTTTGATTTGGACATTCGAGCTTTCTTCAGTCTTGGTGAATGCGAACTCTTCCAGTGCATTGATTGGCGCTTAGTTTCTGGGTCATAGGCAAAAAACCACGATTCGTACACGTAATCATTCTTTCCATCAGTATATGATATTCCTAGATGTTTTTCAAGATATAAAAACAAATTTCCATCCGTGAGACCTTTTGCTCAGATGTTAGGATTTTGGGAACCATTTTGGAACACATTTTTCTCATGTTGAAATGTTCATGTAATATTTGTCGAACTGATTCTTTGTCGATTGTAATCTACAGTCTCGGATACTCAAACAGCGATCTTGACGGATGAGAATGCCTACTTTCTCGATTTGAACATTGTATTATCAGTATCCAAGTCACAAATTAAAGTAAAAATTATATATTTACCTTTATATATCCGTCGTGTGACTTCGTATTTATATTCTGGCTACGCGTTTCGGAATCTATGTCCATCATCGGGCTTCTCTGAAGGTCAAGTCGTCATGAATTACATTAAAAACACTTCACAAACACACATAATATTCAACAAAAATATGTTGAAATATGTTGAAATATGTTGAGAGTAGTTGGTCAACCTTCTAACGGTGCGCACCGATTCCTCGCGGCAACATGTTTTTGTTGAATATTATGTGTGTTTGTGTTTGTGAAGTGTTTTTAATGTAATTCATGACGACCTGACCTTCAGAGAAGCCCGATGATGGAACATAGATTCCGAAACGCGTAGCCAGAATATAAATACAAAGTCACACGACGGATATACAAAGGTAAATATATAATTTTTACTTTCTCAATGTTTTCACACGTTTTCGAAGTTGAAGGATGTCCTGGGTGTAGAACATCTTCGATATCTTCTCGCCCTTCTTTGAAACGTTTATGCCACTCAGAAACCAGAGTCGTGACATACATTCATCCCCATACACTTGTTGTAAGAGAGAATATGTCTCTGTTGCGGATTTACCGAGTTTCACTAAACATTTCATGTAGCTCAATTAAAACAACTACCATTTTTCCGACGAGTGGCACATACACGATCTGAAACTAACGAAGGCTGTGGCCCAACTGAGCAAGCTAGTGTCGTCAAACAGGCTGGAATGTGGAGGGGGGATGTCAGGCGACTCGGCAATATGGCGTTTGACCTTGAGGCTCGTTCCATTTTGTCTCACAGGAAACCAGTCCCGTTATTTTCTAGCCACACCTCATATATTTTTAATTACCCTCAGGTTGAATTATACAAAATATACAACAAACCATGATCATTATTTTGAAAACGTACCTTTCCCAAGGAAAATTTTTCTTTTCAATTTTCTTGACAATTTCCTCTGGCATTTTCCTGAACTGCCTGAGTGGCGACATAGACTGCCACATCCGTCTGTCTACCATCTTGCAAAGTGTTAGCGCCTTGTCTGCTAACTGAGCCCACCCTCGGTACAGTACTGTAAAAACAATTTACGTTTTTTATTCAAAATAAATGCACACAAGTAAAGTACTGGTTAGATGAAATATTAAGTTCAACCACATTTATAGATACTGAACATAGGCCTAGTTAGTGGATTAACAATATTATGTCAGGAATTATACTATTCACAAATATTTCTCTTACCAATTTCAAATATAGCTCTCATAAGCCTGGCTGCAGATTGAGTGACATAAACCATGTCTGACATTAAAGCAAAGCCTTCTAGTTTTAGCTGTGAAATGTATGCTTGCAGAAGGACATTCACTTTGGCACTGGGTTCTTCCATACTTTCCTTAAAAAATAAATTTAAGACTCTATTAGTAAATATTAATACATTACACATATTACATAATTCCTCCATTTTGTAAAACAGATTGAAATATACAAAACAAGTAAAATATACTGACCTATTAAAAGAACCAAGTAATATTATAAAGCAGATAGTTACTTAAACTACTAAGGCTGGGTCAATGTCTTTAACCCTTTCCACTCGAATTACTGGCGACCTAGTGTTGCTACAGATCAGATTAATTTTGAGCGAATATTGCACTGTAACAGGTTTACTCCAAAAAAAAGTATTTCTGTCAGTTCTAAAAGGCTGATTTTTTTGTAGTTTCTTCTATGAGTAAAGTATAGATTGCTATAAAAAAAAACATATATTTTTACTTTCAAGTATATGTTTTTAATTTTTATTTATTGAAAAAAAATATAAATTTCTAACAAAAAACCGGAATAAACAAGAATTTTGGAAAAATTTTCAATGGGAAGACCTATATTTGTTGCTTGTTTTTTGTTGTCTATATCATTATAAAAAAAATTAAGTTAAACAAAAATTAGTTTTGACACTAACTTGTACAAAATTGCCTCAACTATTTATTATATTGCTTAACAACAGTATTATGTACATCAAAACTAGTAAGAAAAGCTTTTTTTCAAAACTGATTGGTAATATTTTAATCACTCAGGTTCGAAACAAGTTCCGTCGCCACGAACATCACTTTGTAACAAACTGCCGTCGTCTTTGTTCATTTTATTTCACAACAATCATTATTATTATAAAAAGAACAATATTCAAAAATAAACTGTGAAATTACATACGATAACTTAGTACAACAAAACTAAACAACGCGTAAGCTCACTAAAACGCTACGTAGTAAGTACGAACCAAACAACGGCGAGAGCAGACAGCTGTTTACAGACCGGCCAAAGACGGCAAACATTACATTTTCTAAGATTTATTTACCACAGAAACTGAACTCAAACGGTCCTAAAAAAAATCCACAGATAGCAGCACATCTCAAACTTCAACAATAGCGGTCATCAAAGTAACTACGTCTGTTCAAATGCAATCAGAGAACGTTATCATAGCGAGTTCGGGGCTCGCCCGACATATAAGTTCGTGCGGATTAGTAGGGTACGGGGCTGCCCCGACACTTGAGTGGAAAGGGTTAAGAGCAATCCAAATGTCATTCAAAATCAATGTTAATTATATTTCACGTATCTCAAGTTCCACTTTAGATAGAATCCCAAATTTAAGAACATGTGTATCTTTAGTAACGAACACAGGTATTTTAAATTATTTTAATAAATTACAAAATTATAACTAAAAAATACAGTAGCAGGGGGAAGAAACAACTCATTGGAAAGGATGGTGAGTCATAAATATGATCCTGCGAGGAGGGGAATATTTAACAGACCCAAGACTACTTCGTTATTCACTATACTACCCGCCCACTAAACATCACCCATACCAATGCGTTGGGTAAGGAGCGGAAAGGTTTTCAGTATGTACACGGCAAACTATCTGTTCAATCTAACACAAAAGTTCTTATTATAAATTTACTTATTGAGAAATCCTCTCAAACTATGAATACTTTATCAAAATCTATTCAGTTAACTTACATTTATTTGAAGTTAAAAGAATTGATTTTGACAAAGCTTTTTTTTATTTGCCTCGATTAATACGGAAACTGGGATAACCAAGGCTCAGACTATCGAGGTTCTTCTGTAGATGAATAATTTTTAATAATGCCTCGCCAATAATTACCCACAGGCACACGCAATATGTATAGTTAAAAACCTGTATTTATAATTACAATGACAGCAAGGAATAGAGAGGGCACCCAGTCAGTTTACTTTAATTTATTATTTTGCCAAAACTGATTCTCGAATCAAAACTGGTGCTGGATAAGTTGGATATAAAAATATGTTTTATACATTTAATTGTGAACTATGATGACAAGTAAATAAAAGGTACTGCTCTGCTAGATAAGTTGACAATAAATAAATAATATACATGTAATTTATTGTTCAGCCGGATTCCCATGCTAAATGATCCAGCATCGTAGACAGATAGGCGATACCTGGGCTACTGAAGAACATTATTGTCTCGGGTCTCATGTTTATGCTGCAAAATCCCATCTTGAAATATTGTGTTTAGTAGCAAAAAATGTATAAACTGATATATATAGATGGCAGTGGCATAATGCACATTTCTTTAAAGAAAAGCTCACATGATTCCTTATGCAATGTTCCTATCATAGTTCTAATTACACGTTTTTATATTTCAAATTTTTGTGTGTCTAAGGACAATAATTTAAGAGAGAATGGGAAATGGGAATATCTATAATATACAAATTTTAGAGTTTATTTTTTCATTTAGCTAGAAACTATGTATATGACATTAAATGTACTGTTTAGTTTCTGGGATAGAATTTCCACATGCTGTCTCCACCCTACATTTTTATTTATTTTTAGTCCCAGAAAATTTACATCAACTGAGATAATGGGTGAAGTGAATAAAAGCTAAAACTTGCTAAGTCTAAGGTTTTTTCAAGCAAATGCTAAGATGTAAGTGATTAAAATTAGTTAGACTTGTCTAGCCCTAGATCGAGCTAGGGTTTTCCGGAAGGCCTAGCAGATGCTTAGAAACGAAATGAATAAAGAGAGGCTTCTAGCTTCAGAGGTTAGAACTATCTTAGGAAATACCTAGCCTGGTTCAAATCATGCTAGCTTTTTAGTCAGTCGTTGTTTGTCTTCCGACATGGCGGCATTTATGCAAGTGCGTCAACGTAAGACCTACCACGAACGAAGGGATGTGTCCCCTCGTAATTGTAAACAATTATTAAGATTTCAAAGTGAAAGTGTTGATTTTTTAGCCGCAGAATTTTTAGGTGAAACGGACATGCGAGCGGTCTATAGTCAAGAAAGAAAATGGAAGTATTCTCGCGTTTTGTTGGTGATCCTGGTTTTCATTCAGGGATTGGCGAGGATATTGGAGTTCACAAGACCACAGCGTGCAAAACTGTGAAAGAAGTGGTAAATCAGATAGTTTCCAGAGCTCATCATTGGATTCGTTTTCCAACAACGTTTTCGTATGCCAACTGTGATAGGAATTCTAGATTGCACACACATCCAAATTAAAAATCCACCCCTCCATGGCGATGAATATGTCAATAGAAAAGGGTTTACCAGCATAAATGTTCAGGCTACAGTTGATGGAAATGAAAAGTTTACAAGTGTGTGAGCAGAATGGCCAGAAAGCGTTCACGATGCTAGGATTTGGCGTAGGAGTGAAATTAGGAGCTTGATGTCAGGTTTTGATGGAAGTGCTTGTCTACTTGGTGATTCAGGTTGTGGGATTTCACTGTGGTTGATTACACCATTTAAACTTCCAAACAATGCTGTAGAATGAAACTTCAATTTGAATCACGCTAAGGAAAAAGTAATCGTTCACAACATTGGAGAACCACAACATGTCCCTAGACAGTTCTAACCTTAGCTCGCGCTACCCCTAGCATTTGCTTAATTTTTCCCAGACACATCTAACTTTGCCCTAGCTTGTTCTACCTCAAGCTAGAATTTGTTTATTCACTCCGTTTATAGAGATTGCTAGATCTAGTTAGTAGTTCCTAACCCCTAGAAACTTCGTTTTATTCACTTCACCCAATGTTATTGATTTCCAAATTTGTGTTAAAAGATTTAGTTTTAAAATCTAAAACAGGAATTGTTCATATTCATTTGTAGATGACAAATAAACAATTTGTTAATGGCTCCTAGACATTCTAAGGAAGATATATTTAAAGAATAAAAGTTTAAATCCTGTATTAATGCTGAGGTATCATCAGCAAAGAGAAACATTTATGCAGTTTGCACAGTATTAATTATTGTAGGTCATTAATATATAATGAAAATAGGATAGCTCAGGCCTGTACACTAAAGCAAAGAGTAAACGGTAATAGTACTTACTTTAATAGGAATGGGAACTCTTTCCATTAATTTTTGAAGTTCTAATTTTTCCTCTTCTCGGACAGTAATGTTTCTGAACTCGCCAGACAGAGAAAACACTCTAAAAATGATTAAAAATTTATAAATGTAATTTCGCAAATGATTCTGCACACTTATTTTTTAAACAGTCTAATACTAGAATGAAATTTGACTCATAAGTGAGTTATTGTTTATAGATACAAAGAACCACGTAAGTACTTCCTAATAGGTAGAAATGTTGACAGTGGAGAAATTGAAGAAGACGAAAAATAAAAGTAGAAAATTAAGAAATATTTATTTTTGAACACCATTTTACTTAGTCCTAGTACTAAACGATAAAAGGAAAAGGGCTAGGCAATAAAGTATGTAGCCATCCGTTTTTAAAACTATATCAATAGTGAAGAAATATTGTAGGGTTAAACAAGAAACAGTGGATTGTTTAAATGATCATTTAAATTTTACCTTTCTACATATTTACAGACATATGTACACACAATGATATAATTTTTGTTTTCCCCTAAATATTTATATTCATAATTTTAACTTTATTTCCACAGAGTAGGTTTTTGTAAGATGAAAACCACCGACAGACTATTATGACATCATCTTTGTTGTAGTTATACTTCTTGTGGCGGGTTATGAAAACATATTGAGAGTGAATTTGTATGATGCGCCCGCACAGGTCTTAAGAAAAAGGCTCTGTTCAATGCCAGTTACATCTCTCACCCAACTGTCCTGCTAACAACCCACTTTCAACATCTACCTGATTTTGCACCAACAGAGGGAAACTGTGGGTCGTACTGTACTGGGACTTCTCTTTGTGTATAACAACGTCTGTCTGTCCAAGAACCGATGTTATCCGGATAGATTTTAGGTTATGTCTTTTACTGAATATAATAGATTATATCTACAGTTAATTGTTATGTTTACTCCTTTTAATAAAAATTGTGTTTGGCAAACAATACATTCTTGAAACAATACACATCCAGTATTAAGTTGATCAAAATCAGTAGTTTCGTTTCTTCTGATTTATTAATACTTTCAGAAGTTGTCAGATGTTGTTCCAAACATTTAATTCTTGTAGAAGTAAAATTTAATTTTTATTGTCTTCTTTATATACATTTCTTTAGGATAAATTTACTAAAAATTTGATTTAAAATTGTATCGCCAGTAAGACAAGAAGGTATTGCCCATTTCCAATCCCATATGAGGTTATTCACTTTTTCGGGTTTTGAAACTTTCAGAAAAACTGATTTAGGGTCACTTGTTGGTCTATCTTTTGAAATTTGACATTTTATTTAAAAAAACCCATTAAAAAGAGCTTCATTTAAGAGTTTTAAGATATTCTCCAAATAATGTTTTATTATAAAAAACCAGTGGTGTTGCTTACACTGTAAGATCTCCAACTTCCCAAAGTATAAAATAATATAGAATAGGACCATAAGTCAATTTTAGAAAGAGAGCATTTTTATTTTTTGAATTTAACTTAATTTATATTACAAATGTTTTTTAGAAAGAGAGCTTAATAATTAGAAGGATTTTAACATAAAGGAAATAAATATAAAAGGGCAGACAATTTTAAAGTACATTTCAGTAGAATAAAAATAAAAGGCAGACAATTATTAAAATCAATTATTTTAAATTTAAAAGTAGGGTTTGAGAAGATGGACAGGGCAGACAATTATTAAAATCAATTATTTTAAATTTAAAAGTAGGGTTTGAGAAGATGGACAGTCTATGTACTAACGCCAAGACACGGAAATTATACGAGTTTTAAGACGCAGTTAGAAAAGCAACGTCCAAAAGTCTAGACGAGATAAGCGAACACCTGAATAACCAACGTATCTGACGAAATTTAACATCTGTGTGTCGTCAGACGTTTTCTGATTGGTGGAGAGGAAAGAGACGCCGGCCGAATGTAGCGTGGGAGAAGGACGCTAAGGACACTTACCAACGAGAAACCAAACAGTGAACGTCGCTTGAAGTGTTACGCGTTATGCGTTGTGCATTAACAGTTTAATCATGTAACATTTATTATTGCCAATCTACAAGTACAAAGTAGTATCTCATCGTCAAATGGTGTATAGTGCGATCGCTTAAATTAATGTGACAGTAAATCGGACACGACAATGAACTAGGCTACGAAAGTTTTGCGCGTGCGAGTGGATTTTTATATTTTTTCTTTCTTTTTAAAATTAATAAGTTTCTGGTCTGCTTTTCGTAAGTACAGTGCACTTAAAATTCTTTTTTATAAATCACCAGCTCTCTTTAAATTTATAATCTATAATTTGTATCATATTTGTATGTATTTGAATTTATTTTTCTTTGTTGTATATTTTATGATATTAATAAATGTCAAAGGTCATTTCTAAATCGTCTGCTTTGTTTGGCCTAATCTGATCCTCTTCACCATTTTTCATTCAGGTCATCGAATTCACTACCCGAGATAGAATAAAACTAAAAGTAGAGACTTGCAATCCAACTGCATCAAATCAAAATCAAGTTTATATATATTTCTTTTATTTATTTATTTTTTGTAAGCAGAGCATCTTACAAATTGGAGCAGCCAACTTTGGGGCTCGTCATATAGAGAATAAACTTACAACACACTTGACAGGAAATCTATTGAGATGCAAACTTTAACAAAACAGTTATGTTTTCATTCTTGCTGTTTACAATTTAATTTGTATTCCTGCAATGGTTATTGTTTGGATGCTTACTTCAAAATATTGACGTGATGCCGTCTCTTTTGCATGAAATTTTAATATATAATTTATTGACAATAACAATGTTTCTACAATAATATCTTATTTAATCACACCAAAGAAGTATATATGGACTTCACAAGAGGTCCTTGAATTTCCGAGTAACTACAAGGCAGCCAGAGGAGGGGTCAGGCTAGGAGTGAGTAAACCAGAGGACGGCAAAATAATTTCTGCATACGATTTTAGCAAAAAGGAAGGGCTTAAATTAAACACAAATAAAAGACTGAGAAGTTTTCATATCATGGTCCGCAATACCCAAGCTACATTTATTGGCGATAAACTCATTGAAGTTTTGGAGGTAAGCATAATAGATCGAAGCATGATATTGGCAATAGAATTCAAAGAGCCACCAACGCATTTATATTTCTATAAAATCTGGAACCATTGAATACAATCTCTTAAAACTAAGAAGCACCTATTTAACATTAAATTGTTGAGGCAGTACAAGTGCATGACTTAAAAGTTACAAAGGATGGGAAGCAATTATAGGTTTTTGTAAACTGGAGATTAGCGCACCGTTTGGCTAAATGATTAACTAATAAAGACGTGTGAAAAATCTGGTAAGAAGGCAGTTGAAAGATAAATTTTAAAATGTGATTGAGTTGACAGTGTCTTATTCCTTTAAGGCTCAACCTTACCTTAAGCGAAGCTCTAGAATAGAACCCAAATAAAAGGAAGTATCTTAAGAATAAGTATCTGAAGAATCTTCAGCAAAAATTTGGCGAGACACAAAATTGTCATCTCAAAGACACGAGTGTTTGTATCACAACAGATGTATTACTAAGATAATATATTAAATATAATTACCTAAACAACTCAATTTCACTAAGCGTAGGTTTCAACAGCTGATTGTACGTAGCCATAGTTTCATGAGTACAATAGAAGTGACTGGCAATGCGACCCAACTCTGTAACCTGAAACACATAGAATCACATTAAACATAGACCTACTACATTGCACAGATATTGATAAAGCAGAATAGAATATTTTTGCTTTCGTAAAAAGGTCCAAATTATGCTGTTCATAAATGTTGTATACCGGTTGTTTTAATTGTATTATTAACCTTCTGAGTACTACGAATGTACAGGGACGTTTGCAGCTAAACCTCTGTAACGGATTACGCACGTTCGGGTTCGTTTTGTATTTTTCTGTTCAAAATACAGTAGAGCTGCGATCGGATAAGCGAAAACTCGGATACACGGACTCTGTCAAAAATCGAGGGTAAACTGGTAAATTCAAAGAAAACATGATCAAAGATGTGAAAAAAGGCATTTACTGTATTATTAAATGAAAAACTAACGTCCAAATGAAAAAATACAAAATGATAAAAAGACATACATAGGCTACAGTACATGTTTCAGTAGAAAACTATTTTTTGAAGAAGTCCAAAAATTTTTCTGTTTAACGAAATTCACTCGCTTGGAAACTAAACAATCGACATGCAGTATGAGCATGAC
The DNA here is from genome assembly GCA_018207615.1 of Philaenus spumarius. NCBI lineage: Eukaryota > Metazoa > Arthropoda > Insecta > Hemiptera > Aphrophoridae > Philaenus > Philaenus spumarius. The sequence continues at coordinate 34,605 of JAGFPH010005601.1, forward strand.
ACACGCGAAGTTTTAAGAGCGAGAGGGTTACTTGATACTGAATCAAATGTCAAACCACCGTGTTCACAAAAACTAAAGGAGGCGTTTTAGAGGGAATTAAGCCGAGAAGGGCAGAAGTTAGACACGATAGAAGGTCGTTCAGAAGCATGAAGCAGGTGCAAGCTAAGCCAAGTTAAGGAATGATGACATCACCATCGCGTGAACAATAATCACAGACGTCTGTCTACTCTTACTACGCTACTATGTATGTCTGAATGCATAATTAATATTTTTGTTTATTCAAGTCATTTGTTTGATTGTTTATTTAGTTCACTACTTATCTGTATATATAAAAATGAATTGGTGTTCGTTAGTCTCGCTAAAACTCGAGAACGGCTGGACCGATTTGGCTATTTTTGGTCTTAAAATGTTTGTAGTAGTTCATAGAAGGTTTATACATAAAGAAAAGTTTGAAAAGTTTCCCGAAAAAGTTTCAAATTTGGAAGAAACTGAACAGCATTTATTGTATGAACTCAAAACCATAGCTCACAAAAACAGCTGTTCGTATAAAAAGCTTATGTTTGTTTGCATGTTTTACCATAGCAACATTACATAGCAAATTTATAATCACTTTAATACTCTTAAAAAACAACAGCTTTTTAAGGTTAGATTGAAAAACTATAAACAAACACAAGTAAAAATGCTTACAGAATTATAATTCAACTCAAACATTGGTTATTAAATATCTATATAGGCCTACTTAGAGATATGCTGCTTAAAATATTGTTTATATAAAATATATCATAACTATGAAGTTTTTAATACTTTTCAAAACATATTTTTGCTATCAATAATAATAATAACAAACAAATTATTTGACACCATGCATAACCATAAACATACACGAGTTTAAACATATTTTATGGAAAACTAAACAAACCATCTGAATTAAACTAAATGCCATTAAAATATCACATTCGTAGCTTTATTTTGATATATACTGTATATTGTATATTTAAATACTAAACAATATATATCTTATACTAATTAGGCCTATACATTTAAAATTACAAACTCTATTTGAACCAGTTTGTTACATCCTAAATTAACGCGGGGATGTTACAAAGTGATTCAAATATATTTTCTACGACCCCCAGCTAATTTAAACCCTCGCTAAGAAAGGGTTAAAAGAAATTCGAAATTTTAGGGTGGTTTGGGGAGGGGGGTCAAAGTTACTAAAAATCCCTATAAGAACGATTTGGAATGAAATTTGGTACGTAGCTTCCTCTAAGGCCGTAGGTGCTCGCAACATTGTCAATGAAATTAAGTGAAAGTCAAACTTAGTAAAAACTATAAATTAAATGATATATTTAAAGCTTTTTCATGTTAGATAGTAGTTTACAGGAATACAATTTTCAGTGCTTTCCTAAATAGCGTAGACTTTTTTTCATGACCACAGTAGGATACGCACAGGTATTCAACGAACACTTAAAAAGAATTACAATTACGTCAAAAAGACTGAAAATATCAACAACCACGGGCAACGCCGTACGGGTCAGCTAGTAAATAAATAAATTATGATATCTATTTAGAAAATCCTTCTCTTGAATAAAAACAGTACTTGTACCCGTCAAAATACCTTAAAATGAAAAAATCCTAATCCTATTGATGATTAGCAAAGCATTGGAATTACTGTGTTTTACAGTATTTAATAATAATTTAAAACTGTGCGTTTTATTTACCGGAAAGATTATGTGACTAATATAAGAACAGTACAGTAGATTTGCCGCTATATGCGGATTTCACTTTGCGCGGTTACTTTAACACTTGCGTCTCCCGCAAACCAAACCGAACGTTTTTTTTTACTACCTCAGTTAACCAGAATTCGGTTAGTCGGAGCTCGGGTAACTGTGGCTCTACTGTACTACATTACATGTCCGTTCCTTTCTAAATTAATAGTATTAATGTCATGTTATTTTTTTTGGAAGAAGCTATATTTAGTGCAAAATTAAATGGTGTAAATTAATACTTACTAGTAACACTATCTGTAAATCTGTTATTTTTTTTAGGGATCCTGAATTTTGAAAACAAAATGTAACTGGCAATTGATTACAAAAAACCATGACTTCCATGCATGCAGTTTAGTTCGGTGTGCGTTTCTATAGTCAACCTTGTTTATGACTTTATGTTTTGATTCCGTTTAAACATCTAATGGCTAATTATTGTTGTGCAATGAATGATAGTGAAATTGAACTTTACAAATGCCGAAACGGACACTGAAGACAAACTGGAAAGTAATATTTTGGAAAAAGTAAACAATTCTCAGGGTTTTTTTTGCAATGAACTTCCCATCGTAACTCCTTAACCTTGGAAACATTT
>JAGFPH010005601.1:37062-49266 GCA_018207615.1 Philaenus spumarius
AGTTTGACCAACTAAAAAATGACAACACGCAACTAAAAGAAAACTTAAAGAAATTAATTGTTAAAGTAGAAGAATCTAATAATAAGTTAAGGCAGGAATTAAATACTAAAATTAATACAGTAAATAAAGAAATTAATCAGATTGAAAATAACACAGTTAGTCTGGTTAGTGAGATAAATGGTAAATTATTAGCTAATGATATGGTGGTTGACACAGATATCCAAGTTGAACAAAATAGTAGAATGGAAGCAGAAATTGTGAATAGGCCTAATTATAATAATAAAGTAGTGGAGGTTAGTGTTAAAAGCAACGAAAAAATTATAGTTAGAGATAGTGGTAGAGTCGAAGGTGACCAAATAGGTAAAGACTTCGTAGATGGTTTATGTAATGCTGGATTTACTAGTAAAGTAGTAGAGGTTACGTTAGAAGAAAACATTGGGGAAGTAGGTTTGAAAAATGTAAAAGTAGGAAACAAATTTAAGAAAGTGAAAGTAAATAGGCCTAGATATAATTTCAAAGTGAATTTAGAAGAATTGTTTGACTTGTATATTAGTGAAAGTATTGAGAATAATGTAGAGAAAATTTTGGAAATATTATGGAAGAGTAGTAAACAAAAGAAATCAAAATGGGATTATAGGTTTGGCTATAGGAAAGTAAACTTCTACGGAAGGGTAAACAAAAGAAGTAAGCGTAGGTTAGGCCTACATGTTTTGAAGATGCCGGAGAGGAAACGTAAGAAAGATTACGGACAAGAAAGTTTTGTCTAGAATACTGAAGTGATGTAATAAAGAGGCGTAAAGAAAAATATGCGTAAGAAGGTTGAATTAAGGTAGTGGTGATATTGTACAGTTTGGATAAAATAAATTATTTCTAAAGGGTGGTGCTAAGTAAATTTTGGACAGATAGTATAGGAATAAATAAGTTGTTTTTTAGTGATAGTTGATAAATATGGTAAGGAAGTTTGACTTAAAGAATACTAAAGTGAATTTTGAATAAATAGGTTGTTTCTAAAAAATAATAAATGGTATAATGAAGGCAATTTTAAATAAAAGTTAATAAGGAAATATAACTTATAAATGGAGTTTAAAAAGTTTAGAATCTTAAATAACATATTTGAGTGGGGGTAGAGATGTTTTTGAAAGCAAATTAAGTTTTAAAGGTAATAAGTAATTTGAGGTTTTATCCAAAAATGGATTATTGAATACATATTGTAAAGCTAAAAAAAGGAGTCTGCGTCAAGTCATCAGAACATGGAATTTAAGCAAAATAGATCTTAGAAGAATTAATTGGAGGTTATGTCTGCGACTAAAAATGTCGTTGTTTGAGGAATAGTTAGAGGTTACGTCTGCGAGTTTAGAAGCGAATGCTTCGCCTAGGAAGTTCTCCTATGGTTATATGGTATCTACGTGTTTTTGAAGAAAAAGTCTTCGTATAGGAAGTTCTCCTATAGTTATGTTTCTGCGAGTTTTTAATAGTGAATCATTGTTTGTTTATGAAGAAGTTTGAAGTTAATTTTGAGGTTAGATAATTTTGCTGAAAGGAAATGAAGATTTGAAGAATAGTAATGTTAGTTTGAAGACAAATAAAATCGACAAGGACTCTAAAGTTGGTGTATACTGGAATTTAAAGATTAAAAGTTAAAATAAATGTTATTTAAGAAAGAAAATGAATTAAAGGAAGTTTTTAATAGATATTGGTTAGTTTAAAGAGGTGTTAGTGAAATTTTGAAGTATAGGCTAGGCCTAATAAAGTTGAAATTGCCTGAAAATACAGATTTAAGAAATTTAAAAGAATGAAACAAGTTTATTGATTTAATTTAAAGAAGATTAGTTTATTTTTTATAAAGTAAATATTTTGAAAATACATGATTGATAATTTTGTGACTTATAAGTTAATTTGAGTTGAGGTTAAACATAGATGTATTTTAATTATAATAAGTTAGTTGAGTGTTGAGTGAAAGAAGTTTCATGCAACCAACAAGAAGGCAAAACACTATATAGGATTATAGGCAGTGCTTGAGGGGGGTGAATTGTTGGGGGGTGTGTGACAGGTCTGTGTTGAACTGAGTAGGCACAGATACCAACTGGCACATATCCGAAGACAAGTCATTTCCAGATACAGCATAAGTGTCCTGCGAGTTATCAGAAGGAAACATGAAAGCGGAATACCAGAAGGGTATTCAATAAAGTAGATAGTTGAATGAAACTCAATTTTATAATAACTGTAATAAAATAGTTAAGTAGTGGTAAGGAGATAGGTACTTATAATGTGATAGAGTTGAGGTGGTACTGCGTTACAAACCAAACTTCTGCTCCGACGTAATTTATTACTAGGTGTTAGATTAGTAAATACTGGTAACGTTAGTAGGGTTATACATTATTAATAAGTATAAAATTTGAATTGAAATGTTGAATAACATGGATTATGAAAATCTGCTTCGGTAGTAGTGTAGCCAGGTATGGTTTGATACGTCATCATTGTGGGTCATGGAGACAGCAATATTGAGTCATATCTGGTGATTTAAGGGTAGGGCGTCCCTAAAAAATGGCCAAGTAGTCAATGTACATTCAAGTGAGTGTGCACTGGTGATTTCAGGTTGTAGGGTCCATATAAAACCTTCTCAATTTAGATGTTGGTCAGATGATGTACCACTTCACAAATTACAATCCATAAGATTGTTATGTAAATTAATGTCAATACATGAAGTTTACTTTAATTATATATTATCATAGGTGTGGCAAGATAGGATGATAGGTGTTAGACACAAGTAGGTAGACTATAGGGAGGTGATATATTCGTTTAGTAAATTCTAAGGGGAATGCCAGACTTTGAATTTATTTCAATATTTCACATACCTGTTGTGTATAGAATTATGTAGATATATTATTGATTTATTTTGTGTATTCATGTGTTTTTGATTTTTAATATTTCTTATATAGTGAATTTCGAACTCTGTTGAACTCAGAAATTTCTTAAGTGAAGTGAAATTCGAACTTGAACTTGAATATTTGAAGTTAGATTTTTGTGTTTTGCATTGTAGTAAATTCATGTTTCAAAGAGAAATAGAATGTAAGATTTGTGTTTTATATTTATGTATCAATGTTTATTTTAAGAAATTTGAATTCATAAACTTATTGTGTTATGTAATGAGATTTTGAGTTGAAGTGTACTTTGTCAAGTTGGTGATTGGGAGTCATCAAACATGAGTTCAAATTGGAAGATTTGTCTCATGTTTGAGGGGGTTTTGTAAGATCTCCCAACTTTCCAAAGTATAAAATAATATAGAATAGGACCATAAGTCAATTTTAGAAAGAGAGCATTTTTATTTTTGAATTTAACTTAATTTATATTACAAATGTTTTTTAGAAAGAGAGCTTAATAATTAGAAGCATTTTAAAGTAAAGGAAATAAAAATAAAAGGGCAGACAATTTTAAAGTACATTTCAGTAGAATAAAAATAAAAGGCAGACAATTTTTTAAATCAATTATTTTAAATTTAAAAGTAGGGTTTAAGAAGATAGACAGTCTATGTACTAACGTCAAGACGCAGTTAGAAAAACAACGTCCAAAAGTCTAGACGAGATAAGCGAACACCTGCAAGCCAATTCCTGGAGAAACGGCCTACGTGCATTCACACGCAAGATCCACAGAAAGAACGCGTAGTTAGCATCCCAAAGACTGACGCAACTTTGAACATCTATAGGATCAGACGTTTTCTGATTGGTGGAAGGGGAATGGACGCCGGCGGAATGAGCGGTGGAGAAAGACGCTAAAGTCACTCGTCAACTAGAGACGTCGCAGTGAACGTCGCTGGAAGTGTTGCGCGCTGCGCATTGTTAAAAAGTTTAATTATGTAACATTTATTATTTTACTTGTCAACCAGAGTCCAAGCTGTAAGGATGCTTGAAGTGTTGCGCGGTGCGCATTGTTAACAGTTTTAATGTAACATTTATTATTTGATCTACAAGTACAATGTAGTATCTCATAGTCAATTGGTGTATAATAGTGCGATCGCTTAAATTAAAGTGACAGTAAATTGGACACGAACATGAACTAGGCTACGAAAGTTTTTTGCGCGTGCGAGTGGGTATTTTTTTAAATTAATAAGTTTGTGGTCTGCTTATTGTAAGTACAGTGCACTTAAAATTTTTTTTTTTAATAAATTAATAGCTCTCTTTAAACTTATAATCTATAATTTGTATGTATTTGAATTTATTTTTCTTTGTCGTATATTTTATGATCGTATTAATAAATGTCAAAGGTAATTTCTAAATCGTCTACTTTGTTTGGCCTAATCTGATCCTTTTCACCTTATATCAATCAGGTCATTGAATTCACTACCCGAGATAGATTAAAACTAAAAATAGAGTCTTGCAAATCAACTCAAATTAATAATTTGTTATTTTTTTATTTGTAAGCAGAAGAAGCTATATTTTATTTTTGTAACGCAAAACGTTACACCTACCATTACATCTGCCGATCAGTCAATAGAACAGGGAGTTCTTGAAGTTCTCAAACAATGCTATCGATCTGAACTAATTACAGTGTCGATTGCAAGAGTAGGTGCGCAAGATGTAACAAAATCATTAAATATAATCAATAATCAAAGCAAGGAAATAAAACATCTTCCACTAACACAAAAACTAAAACACAAAAACTCGGAAGATTTTTAACAAATTTGAAGTTTACGGCCATTTTGTGAGCTTACCATTAGAGATACAGAAAAAAATCAAGAATACAATTTTGTTGAAAATCAAATTTGCTACTCGCAAAATATTATTAGTTTTTAAATTCAACTTACAGTTAAGCCACAAACTGGCTTTGGAAAAAAGCTTACACTGAGAGAAACGGTCCATATAGTGATCAAAATAACTCTAATTTTTCAAACGAAAATCAAAATCAAGCATGATTCCTGATTTTTATTAAGGTTTATACAGCACAAGCTAGAAGATAAAAGTTTGAATACCAAATTTTTAAAAACCATGTTTTATTTTCAAAAAACAGTTCTTTACTTATAACAAGGGGAAGAAGATTATAAAAGCTAGTAAATAATATTTACCTGAACCAGTCGGAGCACCAATGAAGATGTTGTCATCACTGTTGTAGACTGCGTTGAACACTTGAGTCTGAATCGGGTTAAACTGCGGAAACTTTTCTACGTACATACTTTCAAACTGGCTGTTCCTCAAAGCTGTTACCTGGTACACATTACAATACACAATAATCACTAATCTAATCTACTGCATACAAATAAAAACCATCCAAATCTGTGTCAAAGCTATAGGCTTTCTATCGTTTTCTAGCATAAAGGTGAATTTCCTACTTCAACAGAGATACTGTTTCCCACATTATCTATTGGCGTCAAAATAACATCATTATATATGTTACAGGAAAAGTAGATTCTCCAGTAAAAGTTGACTCCGCCTTGATTAAAAAAAAAAAATTGGATTAACATTTACTAGTCAGAGTTAACTATACCTAGGGAAAGTATACTCTTACTGACTCGAGTTAGTAAAAGTGGACTTTTGCAAGGGAACAGTCTACTACCTTATAAAAAAAAAATAAAAAGTAAACCTTTATAATACAAAGAGGGATAAAAAATGTTTATAATTTATTACAGCAAGGTAAAGATTTGTGACACTTTGAGTTGCAGAGCACATCTTTCTTCTTACACATGCACTTCTAGGATTTGCATTTAGTATTGCAAGAGTATTTTGTAATGTATCAAATCTCAGCAATACAAGAACCACTCATTTACAACAGTCTAGTATTATAGCCTAGAGAACCCTATGTTAATATGTAAACAAACACCAGTAACAATCCCATGAAGAAATGAAAGTCAAGTACTAAATTAGAAAAACACTATATTTATTATTTATGTAAAATTTGTCAAAGACACTATTCAAAAACTCAAGGCGATTAAAAAACGTATTTAGTTATTTGATGTCAGCCATATTTGTAGACAATCAAACCATTGTAAACACGAGTCAAGTAAAAGACTAATAATGTACCATGTAATTAAAAATTATCAACAAAAACACGATAATCCAATGTATAGAACATATTCTAAATTTAAGAAAATATGTATAAAATAGTTTATAGTCAATTATTTACCGTAGATTATTATTACTGTTAAAATATTTACAACAATTAGTTTAACATATGACACCAGTAGTACAACTTACAACAAAGACAAAAAGGAAGTAATTATTTGATCGGGTAAATTAAAAATATTCCAAGTAATAAATTTTATGCTTTAAACGCAAGAACGAATCAACTCCACAATTGTATTAATCGACAAAGAAATATTTTAGATATATAAACTATCGAGAACTATTTAAAAAGGACAAAGCGGCCGTCTTTAGAAAACAGCCTCTACGTCAGAACGAGTAACCCATGGCAACCGTAGAAAATAATGTGTGACGTAACATCACGTGGACGCTACCGGTGAATTAAAGAACGAGAATACATTTCCGCATTCCTAACAAGGCGGAAGTAAAGGAACCAATCTACATTCTTTGAAAGAGAAGACAAATCAGTGTTAATTGAGAACTAAGCGTGGGTGGATGTAAATAATGTACTGAGAAAGTGACGCCGTCGATTATTTTTATAAAAAGTGAATTCAAAAGTGCAATAACTCAACATAATTACCAAAGTGTACCACCAAAAACGATAAGTATTAAAATGAACATTGATTAAAATCCATACCTAAAGGAAACTATTTAAAATAAAACTTTACCTTTTCTAATCCAATTCCTAATGACGCCATTTCTTAATTGTTAACTTTCACGTTTGAAACCTATGAATGCGTATATATTTGGTTGGGATAATTACAGCAGCACGAGTGCCCCTATCCCGAGGTTATTTTGAATTAAAAACTAAATCAAATAAATGATTGATTGTTGTGACAAAACGAACTTTATTTTATGAATTTTAATTTTTAAATACTGAACTGAGCTAAACCGGAAATAGACATTTTGAAATAGATATTCTTTATGATAAATCAAAGAAAACAAATTCTTTTCTTATGTATTGTATCAAATAAATAACAAACCTTCTGTATTAACAAATGAGTAATTTTTAATTGTATTAAATCAAAATCTTGTTAAATTACACTTGCATTTATTTCAAAGGTTAATATAATTGAGGCTGAACTAAGTAGGTTTCAATTGTATTACCTTATAGGCTATATGAGTTGCTGAATGAGATTAGCCTAAGTGATTATTGAAAATATTGGCTCCACAATTTGGGGAAAAAGCATTAGTATTGTTAAAATTAGGCCCAACAACGTGGGACCTTTATAAAAGTAAAATAGAAATGTTATAAAATTGACGCCCAACAAGTGGGGCTTTTTAAAAGGAAAAATTAAGTTGTGTAATAAAAATTGATGCCCAACTAGTGGGGCATTATAATAAATAGAGTAGTGTTATAATTTATAAAATATTTGTCCACTTCCAAGTAATTGTGAAGTTGCAACATTCCTCACAGCTATTGTTTTATTAATAGGTTTATTTATCCATCAGCTATTGTTTAACCTAACCTAACATGAATCCTTGAACTATTGCACTACAACAAATAGTTGAGTAACGGCAACTGCCTGGTGTGAATAATCAAAACAAAGATATGCGCGCGCAGTTACATTGGAGAGCAAAATCTTTGAATCAACTTTCACTAACCCACTTTGGTATAGTTAACTCTTCCTAGGAAAAGTTGATCTGTTTATATTCAATCAACATTTACTGACACTGTTAGTAAAAGTTTACTCTTCCTATGCAGAGTCAACTCTCCCTAACAATCTACTTTCCCTGTAACATATAGAATAATTTTCTTTGTTCCACCATGTGTTCCAATTTCATGTTTTTGTTCACTAAAGTAGTTGCAACAACAGTCGTTGGAGATTATTATTCTGTGGAGATCAATGTAACACTAAATTTAAACACTAAGACCAACCACAAAACACATAAATACTTTAACATAATTTTATGTATATGAGATATCGACATTGAAGCTAGACCCTAACTTGTCAGTCTAGTTTTAAAGCAAGTACAGTGCGTACATAAAATTAGTATTGTACGTTTTATGCTGGGTCTTAGTGTTTTAACTTATATTTAATTTTACATCGATCTCAAAGCGATGATTCCAAATACCTGTTAAGAATAAATCATTTGAAATCGAGGTAGAACAAAATACAAAATTGGATCGACAGATCTAATTAAATCAATGATCCAAGGTCCTCAAAAATATAAAACATCTTGGTTACGTTTATTGATATTGCTTTAATAATTCAACTCAATTTAAAACAGACATGAATGGGCTACATCTGATAATACATTTAGCCTACTTACAGGCAACGGCTGCAGATCCAATAACTCAGTAGGGGGTAGATTTTTTTCTGGAAGTATGAGATGCCTGAACGAAACCGGCAATTGGGTCTCTGCTCCAATCCAACGATCGGACACGATTCTGTAACAAAATCATAATTATTGTGTGTAAACTGATATCGGAATAGGTGAAAAAGTTTTATATTGTATTTATGTTATTGTTACTAAGTTATCCAAGTTGTTTTTTGAGCTCAGCCCACAATGTGTTAAAATATCACTTTACGATACAAAAACAATGTCAGCAAAAACATATTTTATTACACGGTAAAATATAAGTTCGTTGACCAAGCGTTAGCAAGATCCTGTTTCAAGACCATTCAGCGTTTCGTCTGTCTATCTCTTTGTTACACGATTACGACCAAATGCAATGTATAAAATAAAACACTTTTAATATTATAATTCACTTTGTAAATGAGCTACAACACATATATAACTCAGATTGTTCTATTTTCATTGTGTCATGGTAGATGAATGGTAATTGTCGGCAGTTTAAGTTCTAAGGATTCTTGGTTTGATAACATGAAACAAAAAAGTTTGATTACTTCTTCAAATGTTTTCAATATTAACCTTTTGCACTCTAGTAGGATTTTTAATATAAGTCCTCTGGGCTCAGATGGCCAGTAGCGCTGGCCACAGCCATTTCTTTGTCAAGTATGAGCGGTTGGTGCCAGTTAAGTTCCTCTCAGATCGGATGGCCAGCGGTACTGGAAAAGTTAAAATCCCTCTAACGCCCGGATGGCCAGTAGGAGTGGACAAACAAATGGCCTGCATTAACTTATTTTAGTAGATTCATTTTGTCTGGATTGTGCTGAAAATTAGCGTTCAAATCTTAAACTAATTAATTCCAGCTTTTTCTCTGGTCTGTGTTGTATCAAAAGCAGTATTCGTTACATTATAACCTTACCAGCAGTTTAGTTTTACGTTGCGGTGGTCTAGGCTAGTGTTTTTAAGTTTGAAGTAATTTAATAGAACAAAAGTTAAGTGTTTTTTTGTAACAAGTACTTGATTTTGTTTTATTTTAAATTACCGAAAAATATTGTTAGATAAGTTGTATACAAAGGTTTATTTTATTCATTAAAATATATTATAACTATATATATTTACAGATAAACCAAAAACTCACCAATAACAATATAACATATCTACTTTTGTGTATGGAAGAATAAAAAAATTACTAAAACACAAAATAAATACCCACTAACAACATTTCAGATTGTAGTAAAAAATAATTCAGAGCCGTTGACGCTGCACGGTAAAGATGGCAGCAGAGCTGACAACAGTAACGTAAGTATAACATCCGAGCTGTGAGGATGTCTAATTTGGTAAATATTCAGAGCTGACTGAGAATAGCGTGTGGCCAGCAGTACTGCCCATCCGAGTGTAAAGGGTTAATATCTGTCATAATCTTATTCTTGCTTTGATTTCCTGAATCAATAAATGTTTTCACTTTTACTTTCTCACTATACTATAGTATAGAGAAAGTATGGTGATCGCAAAAAAAAATCGATGTTTTTCAAATGTTTTCAATAATAATACGTGTGTCACAATCTTGTAGGGTCTAAATTTTGCTGCCTGTGCCTCTACAAATAAATCTTTAAAAAAAAACTTGTAAAAACTAAATGTTAAACAAATTTTAATAATAAAACATATAAAATTCTTTCAACATAAATTATAACTGATTTGAACTTAATCATTTAAACCATTCTAGACTTAAGTAAAAATGTAAAACTGTTAAAAATAAGTAAAAAAAAATGGTTGCTATATGGAAAACGGAGTACTTTAGCATGTTTATTGGAAATTTTGCACCGTAAATGATGCAATAAACAAGTAGGTGAATTATTATTCCACACTTTATAAACACCCTGTATAATTTACCCTTATAACTCCTTTTAACTTTAGAGAATGTAAATAGTGTGTGTTAATACCAATCTGACAAAATGAAATATTCATCATTATGTGTTTTTGTATGTAACGTATTATACGGAGCTCACTATTTTTAGTCATTTTTTATTACATACTATTTTTAGTAGTGACCTAGCAACTAAACATACTGTAACTAAATACTATAGGTTAGAACTTTTATTATTTTTACTATAGGTTATTTTTTTTATTATTCTTGCATTTCTGTTGTTTATTGAAACAATACCTAACTTAGTAACGTTTAAAAAAATAGTAGCCTCCATATAATACTGTAACGTGCTGGCGACTCACTGTTACAATCAGGTCTCTGTTCGGGCGCCATTTTGTAACGTGCTGCGCTCTCGCCAGCCGTTTGCAAACAAATTTATTAATAAAAAAAAAAAATAAATAAATTAATTAAATTTTGACAAATTTTTTCTAAGTTGATTTAATAAAAAAAAAAACCTTTTGCTGCGTAACAATTATTTGTAATAGTAAAAGAATATGCTGCGTAAAAGCCATAGTAAAAGAATAAATAGAATGAACCCAATTAATGAAACAACCAGAGACAACAAATACGTTTCCTCAGAATACACCAGCCTCTTACCTAATGTGTTGAACAACATTCTCAAGAAATGCAACATCACCCTTGCATTCCGCATAACGAATAACATATTTTCATCTCTTAAACGTAGAACGGACACCCCCATCGAACATAAATCCGGCGTTTATAAAATAAAATGCCCTGAGTGTAACATGTATTACATAGGACAGACCGGGAGAAATTTCATAGACCGGTACAAAGAACACCTACCCTGCAACAAAACCAACATCACTAAGTCGAACTACGCGCGTCACCTTGCTGAATACGAACATGATCCAGGTGATTTTAAATCCAGCGTAGAAGCGATACACGTTTGCAAAAAAGGAAGATTAATGAATGCGAATGAAGAATTTGAAATATACAGAGCCTTCAAAAACGATCCGGATAATATCTTAAATGATCATCTTTCATTCCAATCACATCGGTTGTATGATACGGCTTTAAATTATTTAAAGAAAGCGCCTAACAGAGGCCGTTATCAGCTTGACAGTTAACCCTTGCCGGCAGTACGTAGATAGACATGACCGAGTGCACTACGGTGGCAGACACGTTGAGGTTTTTATGTGTGTTTATGTATGTGTTGTGTGTGTGTGTTTTTTTTTTAATGTGTGACGTGCTCATATGAGTGAAATTAGTATCTGATGATGGGGTCCAGACCCCGAAACTAGTCATAATCTTCGCAACTGAAGTCACAAGACGGACCTAAAAGGTAAATAATATCATACCTTCAATTTATATACTTTACTTTATTAAAATAATTATCAATTCAAAATACTACAAGACATTATTCCCTTAACCACAACAAAAACAATCAAACATAACCCCAAAATTGAAAATAGGTTATGTTGTAGTCAGATCTGTGTTTGTCACAGTTGACTACCAAATCTCTGTTACGCATTAATTTTTACATCTGTGCATACAGCTGATAGCTACAGGGTAGGCCGCCCTAGAAGCACGACATCTATGTTTCTACACACAGAGGTCGTACCACCAAAACGCACCACTCCCGCCATTTTGTGTCACTTATAAACTACACTGACTTTAAGTTTTCATTAAAAAAGGTTCAATTTACCATGAAGTACTTCTAGGAAGGAAAGGACTCAAATTAAGAAAGCATAGTAGTTGGCATTAACCCTTTAATGCCACATTTTGAGATTTAAACACACACAAAATAAAATAAAGTATTGGCAAACCATACTACGCATTTTATAGGCTCAAACACTCAAACACACACTCTAATTATCAACCTTTTAAACTTAAAAACATATTACAATATAAATTATGAAAATGTTTAAATGCAGACTTAGTTAGACTTAAAAT